>PVJH01011969.1:14733-66438 GCA_004026705.1 Nesogale talazaci | reverse complement strand
GACTCTATGACAATAGATTTTATATACAAGTACTGTCGTTATTAAACAGTACTTTTCTTAACTTAGCTAGCAGATGTATGTTACCTCATTTGAATGATCGAGGTTGAGACGAAATACTAAAAAAATCTGCCCACATTGTACAACTAATAAAAACAAAACTATTACTTAAAATGTAAATGATTTCAAATCCCACATTTAAGACTTCAGCTATTAATTAGAATTTGCATTAGATTCTTGCTTTTTTTTTTACACAAAGAGATAACAATGTTTCAGGTGTGAGAATGTGTGTGTGACTGAATAGTAGTGGAATATATCTGTATATATTCATAAGTATTCATAATTCTGTTGCTTGGTGCTATTTCCATTATTTTAGTTCAGACTCATTGCAATCCCATGTTAAAAAAAAAATGAAGCATTGCCCAATACCGCACTAGCTGCGCAGTTGTTATGTTTGAATCCAATGTTGCAGTCCCTATTCACTATCATTATCTGCTTGATATTCTTCCTATTTAAGCTTTTCTTTTAAAATATAGTTTATTGTTGCATAATGCACATATCATAAAATTCATAGTTTGATCATATCAAGAAGAGTTGTACAATAATTACCACAGTCAATTTTATATCATTTGTTTTTTTTTCTTTTACTTGTTATTGTCTTCCTGTTTCCCCTCATCCTTCCCTGTCATGCCATCAAGAAACTGGTAATCTAGCTATGGTGTCTATAGATATACCTATCCTGGATTCCATATAGAGGAAAGCATATACAGTAATTATCAATAGGAAAAAGTACAACAATAACCAAGTAAAACGTTTCGTTCAATCAAAATGTAGAAAATATTGGAAAATTAGAATATATTTAAAATGGGCCAAAGAGTGTAGCAAATGATAAGGTTTTAAATTCCAACCCAGCTATGTCACAATAGTTCACTTTCCAATACACTTTACATGATAGCAAGGGTATTCACATCTCTTGATCCCATGACCAAGGGTCATGGCTAGAAAAGATTCACTGGAGGTTTAATCCACCAGTATTTATGCTTCTCTTTTTTGCATATAAATAAAACATCTTAAAAATTAACCCAAAAGGAGAGCATATGATAAGTATTACATTTCAATCCCCCAACGCTATAATTTTTTAAAATAAACCATTGTATTGGGGAGTCATACAACTCTTATCACAATCAATACATACATCAATTGTATGCTGACCATGTTTGCACATTTGTTGACATCATTATTCTGGAAGCATCCTATTCCTACTTAGGCCCCTGATATCAGCTCCCCAAGTTTCCCCTCCCTCTCCATTCCCCCTCCCCCATGAACCCTTAATAGGTTACAAATTGTCATTAATTTGTCATATTGTACACTGTCTGATGTGTCCTTTTACCCATTTCCCTGTTGTCCCTACTCCAGGGAGGAGGTTATATATAGATCCCTGCAATTGGTTCCCCCTTTCTACTCCACCTTCCCTCTACCCTTCAGGTATCACTATTCTGACCACTGGTCCTGAAGGGATCATCTATCCTGAATTCCCCATGATTCCAGCTCCACTGTAGATCCCCTGGTCTGGTTTGATTTTTCGGATAGAATTGGGATCATGACAGTGGGTGGGAGGAAGCATTTAAGAACTAGAGGGAAGTTGCATATTTCATTGTTGCTACACTGTACCTTGACTGGCTCTTCTCCTCCCTGCAACCCCTCTGAAAGGGAAAGACACTTTGCCTATTGATGGGCTTTAGATACCAAATCAGTATTCCCCCACATTTATAATGAGATAACTTTTAGTTCTTTGATGACTGATACTTGATCTCTTTAACACCTCATCATCACACAGGCTGGTGAGCTTTTTCAATGTGGACTTTGTTGCTTCTGAGCTAGATGGCTACTTATTTACCATCAAGCTTTTAAGAACCCAGATCATTTATCTTTATAGCCGGGCACCATCAGCTTACTTCACCACATTTGCTTATGCACACATTTGTCATCAGTGATCATATCAGGAAGGTAGGCATGCAATGTTATGATTTTTAGTTCTTTGAAGCCTGGTAACTGATCCCTTTGACACCTTATGGTCATGCTAACTCTATCATTTGAATTGTGGCACTGGAAAAGAATCCTTTTTTTCATCTTTTTTACTAGTCATGATGTCCTTATCCAGGAATTGTTCCCTTCTGATAATATGCTTAGAGTACATTAGAGAAACTCTTCTCATCCTCAATTCTAAGGAGTACTTCTTCCAAGGAAGATATGCTTGCTTTTTATTAATCCATGTTACTTTTAATATTCTTTGCCAACATCATAAGTCAAATTAACTGATTCTTCTGTATTCAGTTTCCGACATTCACATACACAGGAAGTAATTGGAGATAACACACTTTGGGTTAGGTGTGCCTTACTCTTCAAAGTTACATCTTTTCTTTCCAAAACATTAAAGATATTGGTGCTGCATATTTGCCCAATGCAATATGCCTTTTGATTTTTTTATAGCTGCCTTCATTGTGGATGCAGTCCAAATGCACATCTTTACAACTTCATTCTGTTTTCTGGTTGTCTACTAGTCTAATTGTGAAGATTCTTGCTTTATTTTCATTAATCAATCCATATGAAGGACTTTGATATTAATCACCATGTCCTCCTAGCTTTTGGTAAACAAACTTTTTACCTCTGCAAATCGAAGGCTATTTATAAACCTTCCTTCATAATGCCACATTCTTCTTTATAGAGTGCTAAATTCTCACATTATTTGTTCAGCATGGAGATTTAATGACTACAGTGAAAGAATACAAAGATGGCTCACATTTACCCTGATTTTAAATCAAGTAATACATCCCCTTTTTAAATATCTGTCTCTTGATATAAGTACAATGAAGGATTCTGGAATTCAAATTCTTCTCAATGCTATCTTTAGTTTGTTAGAAACTGCACAGTTTAACACATTCGCATCATTAATAAAACACAGCAAGCATCATCAACAATGTATTTACATGTCTGTATATGCACAAGTGGGTACACCACCAAAAAAACCTGAAATAAACTCCTCTGGACAAAGCTTTCAAAGTACACATTCTTCTCAATTGGCAAGCATCAGGTAACTCTCTGAGTCAGTACACTCAGGGACATTTCCTAGGAAGATTCTCTCTAGTTACAGTAAATGTTTTCATAGGAACAGTTTCACTTGAATCTCCTTTTTAGTTATATCTGATTTAAGAGAATAGCTTGTGGCTGTGAATGTTTTTTCCTGTTCAGAAAAAGTGCCCCAGAAACTGTTGTGGTATGAAACAAACTTACAAGTACAGTACTATGGGAAAAACTCAAGTATATTAGTGGTTTTCTCATTTCAAAAAAAAAAGGGGGTGAAATGTTGATCGATGACAAACCTCTTTCTAGGCATTGATCAAATTCCTGAATGGACAAAAAATGTCAAGTTGTATTCCACTCGGATTTCATTTCACCAGATCAGACGGTTCAAGCTTTCTATTTAGAAGATCTGAGAAGATAGAGTAACAGTGTGTGACAAAAAAGACCTGCTTTGTGGCACATGGGAGACTGGTTTTGCCACCACGACATTGCACCTGCTCACACAGGCAATCTCAGGGTGCCAGTTTAGGGCAAAAAAACAGTCTGCATCTCTTGCCCCACACACCTGACCTCTCTCAGTGTGACTTCTTTTTGTTTTTGAAAATGAAGAGGGATATGAATGGACAGCTGTAGAAGTGGTTAAGAAAAATAAGAAGGGGGTCTGTCAGTCACTCAAACAGATGAGTTTGAAAAAATTTTCCAAGAATGGAATTGCACATTCGACAAATGCATTAAATGTAATGGAGAGTACTTGGTTGGTATTGAGTCGTTTTGTAAAAGAAATGCAAATACACAGCTTTGAAAAATATTTTGTGCTTTTTGGGGACCCTCTCATATAGATATAATATATTGGATTAGCAGGTGAAGTTTTAATGAAAGAGGTTCTACCACCACCAACAAAAATCTATCTATTTTGCTTAAGTGTGTTTTCATGAGTGTGTGTATGTATGTGTGTATATAAATACACACAATGATTTTGATGGCAGAGTCATGTGCCCTAAATCTTCACCTGTTGGATCCTTCAAACTCTGTGTAGAGCATAAGGGACTTGCTCTCTTCCAAAATAGTGGAAGTGCCTTTATTTATTTGAAACATAATCTTTAAAAGAAATAAGATGTACTGCTGTGTGGAGTTTTAAATTAATGTTGTAGTTTGGCTTGATTAGAGAACCAGAATAGAAAAAATTAGCCTAGTCCTGCTTTGTTGTTTTGAAAATGTCTCCTGTCATGTAAAATTACTGCTGATCATTCAGGGTTGCTTCTCCCACTAAGCTCTGGAGTATAATTTAATTCAGTTCCCTTCCTCAAACAGAACAATTAGTAATCTTTTTTACATAGATAGATACATACATATCTCCTCCCGTGGTTCTCCTCACCTTCCTCAAGGGAGGGTTATTTTCTCCATCAACTTCCACCCCTAGTATTTATCACAGACTACAAGTGCAATGCCATTGTTTGTTAACTTATGAATGAAAAATAACAATAGATTTGAGAAGCAGAGACCATCTATGCACTAGCCAGGAAGATTGTTTTATTATATTGCCTTTATTGAAGTGCACTGACAATCAGAGAATATTGTGTGCTTTTTAACCATAGAATTAAGCTCTTAAGTGAATAACAAATTAAGACTTCATCCAACTCCAAGAAGGCCATTTCATTATAATAATCAATAAGTGTTAACACCTTGTAGTATATGATTGAGATATTCTTTACTGAAGTAATCACTGAGACTTGAGAACTACTAAACTGTGAAGAGAGACAAAAAAGGTAAATTTTTGCATTTCCTTGATGTACCCAAGGTGTCTGATTGAATTCTCACTTCCTCTAAACATTGTATCAGATTGAGCCTTAATTTGGAAAAAATTAAGTGGGAGATACTAGTGCTTTAGAGCTCTTTTCATGTTATTTAATGATAGGGTCACATGTAGAAAGCACATTTAATTTTATATTTAAATTATTAATGATACTAGTCTCTCTTCATTGCACTGTTGCACACACACACAAATATACTTTCAAAGCAACACACCTTTTCTCACTCTTTCTCTCCCCCTCTTCCATTTAATGTTTCTATAGTATCCTACTCTCATATTTTCATTAACATGCTGTGGTTTCTTAAACAGAAAAGTGTGCCACGATCAATGTCTGAAGATGAACAAGGGAAATAAAATTTTGTTTACATGTCTGCTGAGCTGATTGTTTTTTTATCACAGTCACTTACTTAAATGTGCTGACATAGACCTTTGTACAGGTTAAGCAACTGAAATATGAAGTGCATTGTCTTAGGCAAGCTGTGGAGATCTTAGGTTCCATTTTTGGACAGCAAGCAACATGCTGTCAAACAATTCCTCTTCTTTAAGAACTCTAACAGTGTGCTTTGAATCTGGTCATGTACAAGAACCAGAGGTGGGTCACAATATGGACCGATTAAACCAGTTCTTACAAAGGTAAGATCACTTGGATGCACTTGGATCAATTTACACAATAGATTAGAATCAGTATTTTCTGTGAGTATTTTTATTTATTTCTTTTTCCTGCATAGGCTATCAAAAAAGAATATCAGATACAAATAATGTAAAGCTTCTTTTGGGGAAAGAGTTCAAGTAAAAGTTGCTGTTGGGTCATTTTATTTCTTTAAATAATCCCAAACTAAATTAATTCTTTGTAGTCCATTAAAAACACAAATTTTTAAATAATAAAATGATATTTAGAAGCAACTTTGCAAATAGCTTTACCCTCATCATTTCCCGGAAGAAACAAAACAAAACATTATCCTTAAAATCTAGTGTAGAGGAATGAATAATAACCAGTGTTTAAGTCACTCAAAATGTACAGTAGAGGTTACCTTATTTTTGTAGGTAATCAGGGAATCTCTATGTGTGTAGTTAGTTACAGCTCATAATCACCCCAGGAAACAGTGTAAAATTGTCTCTGTGGTTCCCGGGACTGGAAATCTTTACAGGAATAGAAAATCTCATACTTCTCCCAGGAAATGACTGCTGGTTTTGAACTGCTGACCATGCAATGATCAGTCAAGTTTTTGACTCACTATACTGCCAGCAATTTAATTATATGATAGAAAAGCATTAATGCAAGGACAATCTTTTAAAAAATACTAACTCCAAAGAAATTTTAAAAATACAAAAATCAAAATGTGACATCACTATATCCTGACATAGCCTTCATCTGGGTCTATAGATTTCAGAAGGTACTGTTTACAGCTCTCTAAAGCTTCCTGCCAATTTTTGTGCTATTCATTATATATCATGTCAAAATTATAGTCTTATTCTTAAGAGACTGAAACTATGTTTCTTTGAAATAGTATTTAGACTTGAGGAACAAAAATAAATCTGAGGATTCATGATCAGGACTGTATGTTGGATTATTCCAGGTTATAGATGACACTCTCTTAGAACTGCCCTTGCTACCCTTGAGGAAAATGCAGTCAGCGGTTGTAATGGGAAGCAAAATTCCACAGAACAAGCTACCTGACCCTTTTCTCACTGATAAAGTTTTCAGTTTCCTTAAAATTTCTTCATACTAAGCTTCATAGGATAGTCCTATGGCTTTCAAATATCTATGAAGATATTATTTTGAATTCCTTCTAAATAGGTGTAATAGACTTCTGAGATGACCTCTCTGCTTTGAATTAAACTTACCCAGTTAAACACTTTGCAAGCCATAGTTAGTCTTGATTGGACCTTTTTTGTAAGTTGGTTTTTGGAGACTAAGACAAATGCAATATTAAAAGAACTTATTAGTCTCTCAAGCTTAAAAGTGCTTTGCTTGAAATAAATCTATGCATATATGAACTGGAACCTGAGGAGTACTTTTTCATTTCCCCTCATTGATCTCGAAAAGGAAATCTTCCACTTAGCTTTGGTGATATGTCTTGTGTATCCTACAAAAAGTAATATTGGAATCAAATTTATTCCAGAAAACACAACTTAGATATTGTTTTACTCCAAGCTGTTGTTAAAGGAGAAAGGAAAGGTAAACGTTTGCTTCATATTTAAGTACTCTCATTTAAAAAAATAAAAATCTCCTTCACCCCATATGATCACAATTGTATATCTAAATAGTATTTAAAGAATGAAATTCTGGAATGGTAAAGAGCAGTAATGAATCAGCAAAATCATCATATCATGATTGAATCAAGATTATATTAGGCTGAGTGAAATAGGTCAAATATAAAAAGACACATTTTGCATGGAACAACAAATATATATATTATATATGTATGTATGCATATATCTGCTACACAAAAATAAGTATGCTTGGATCGTTAACAGGAGTTAACAAGAGTGTTAATGGAATACAGGTAGATTGCTCATTTAATGGTAGAGACATATTAACTTGGGTAGAGGGGAAGGAAATATATTATAAGGAAAGTCAACAAAATGATGAATGCAAAAGAAGTTTAGTGCAGTACAATGTAGAGAAATGCATGAAAAGATTGGGCTAAAGCAGGGCCAGCACCAATCAGAACCAAACTGACCCCTGTCCTAGGAATATGTGCCGCAGAGATCACTAAACCTACAGGTTGGGGAGAGGGGTCAGGATACAATGCCCACATGGAAACAAGCAAAGAAGGAAAAAGAGAAAGGGATAGTGTAGGCCCCATGATGGCACACCAAACCCAAAGCAGGACATCCTTGCACGGAGATATTATGACATAAAGAGGACTGCAGGATGGACAACAGTTCAATACATGTATCTCCTTACTGGAGTACACCATGACAGAACACAATTCTGGTGACACATAGTACAGAGTTAATCTGGTTTGAAGCCCGCACAGCAGGGTGAACCAAGAAAGAAACACAAAAGATCAGCAAAGGGAGCAAAACAAAGCCAGAAAGCCCCTATCCAGCTCCCAAAAAGACCAGGCCAAGAGAGGCAGCTCTCATAATTCCACCAGGACCAGTAGGGAGATTGTCAGAAAGGTCAGCAGACAGACTTGGAATTATATATGTCTTTTTTCCTTACTTTCTTTCAATCTTTTGTTTTCTTTTTTTTTTTTTTGGTCCCAATGTGGGGAGGGACACAAGAATTGGTGCAATATATTAAAATAATTTATAATTTATCAAGGAATCAAGGGTTGTGGAGAGGAGTTGATACAAAGGGCTCAATAGAAAGTATAAATGTGTAGAAAAGAATAATAATAAACATATGTACAAATATGCTTGATGCAAATAATTATTATAAGAACTATAAAAGCCCTTAATACAGTGATCTTTTAATCATAATAAAAAAGAGTACACAATAGTTAAATACAGTAGAGTTAAATAGTGTTATATAAACAATACTGAAATGATAATAGTTTAAATATGAATCCATATAGATGGACACATGAGCTGAACAGGTTTGGAAAGGGGAATGGAATTGCATCTGCAAATATTTGAGTGTGTATGAGATTGTATATGTGTGCGTTTGTTTGACAGAGAATATTTCTACATGGCTATTGATCTTTATTGAAAATACATCCATGAGCACAGTAGAGGGCACAGGATGCATAGTTATGAACAAGTCCCTGGGAACTGGGATTTTACTTTCAGGAAGCACACAAGCACATACACAAAAAAAGAATAGGATTAGTATCCCCTGATCCTAATTAGTAGAGTAAAAAGAGCACACATACTGGGAAAAGATATTCAGTAAAGACATAATAGACAAAGGACTAATTACTAAATTCTACATTATGCTATAAGCCTACAATAAAACTGATAATCTGAGAAGTTGGGCAAAGGACCTAAACAGACGATTCCCAAAGATTTCCACTCAAATGGCTAATCTTATAATTCTCTTGATCACTAGCCATCCTGGAAATGCAAGTGAAAATGGCCATGTGATATCATCTAAAACCCATCAGTGTAGCCCAATTTTTAAAAAGAGAAAAAAAAAGTTGGAGAGGGTGATGTGAAATAGGAATTCTTATCCACTGATGGTGGACTTGTCAATCCCTGCAGCCAAGGCGATACAAGGATACCTACACCACATAACAATTAAATTTACCATATGATCCAACAATATCAAAGAAGCAAGAAAGAGGTCATGAATATAGACTTGCTCTTCCATGGTCATTGAATCCCAGTTCATAGTAGCAAGAAGCTGGAAACAGCCTAAATTTCCATGAATAAAAGTGGTTCAAGAACTCTCATATACACACACAATGGGATACTATGCACCCCTAACAAACTGTGATGAAGTCATGAAACACCGCAAGATGTGGGAAGATGTGGAAAATATTATGCTGAGTGAAGTTAGTCAAGCACAAAAGGGCAAATATGGTATTCTTCCATTGCATTTGGAACAAGCAGTAGAATGGACATGACTTCTGGCTTGTAGGATAACCAATCTTCTGGATGGGGTCCAACTGGGCTGTTAGACATCCTGGCTAGTGCCAATGAATCAGACACCATATTCTTTAGATAAGATAGTGTGGGTCACTTGGTCAGGGGCACCTCCCATTAGCTAAGATTAAATGGTTGGAGGAGTGGGGAGATGTTCTCTGATGAATGGTTGCCATGCCAAAGGGAGGCATCTTATTCATGGGAGGGGCAGCTCAGGAATGGGGAGAGAGACGGGGGAGCATGGGTTCATGTCTATTGGTAAGAGGATAGGTAGAACTGACCTCCTGGTGGGGGTAGGAATGACTCGGAATGCTTTTGCAGACATTCAGGAAGGGAGTGTATTTGGTGGTGTGTATTAGGTGGGCAATTTTGAACGTGGCATCTAGGATTTTCCTGAGAATCCAGACCAGGAGCCACGAAACACTGGGACATTGAATCCTGTATCTTCAGGACACATGACTTCAGGCACAAAGATTGCATCAGTGAGATCCTATCAAGGAATCATCCCCCTGAGTGAACTGGACTCTATCTCACTCAGGAACACTTGTAATCTGAAATATGAAGTCAGAAAATATATGGTATCTTAGGAAAAAGAAGACAGCTGTACCAAGAGTGGTGAACTGTTGGTCGGTAGGCAGGCAAGGTCTTGCTACATCAGTGCCCTGGATGCTGCATTAAGATTTGTATTCTTCTGGCAGTTTGGTGCTGGACATTCTGTTTTATTTTGTTTATGCTTGTTCATGGCAGGGTGTATCTCAGAGGTGTTATTCTATTGAGGGGGGGTCACCTTTTTAAAGTTATGTTATATGTTTTTCTGCTCTTTGGTAAATGAAACCCAGGGTCTATGAGCATAGTGGGACAGCAGATAGAACAAGCATTTGGGAACTATAGGGGTGGGGTGGAGAAAAACGAAGATGATGTCAAGGAGTTCAGCAAGAAAAGTATGCTTGGAGACTGATTATGGAAGCAATTTTGCAATTCTGTTTGATGTGATTGCACTATGAAATGATATGACAAATGTATTAACTCCCAAGTAATAACAAATTAAAAGGAAAAAAAGGATAGATCCAGGTTGAGTTTTAAGTTCTTACTAAATTCTAGATCCCATTTATGAAGAATTAGTTTTTATATCATGTCTGTGCTCAATACATTCCTTCAAGAAGGGAACATAGAAGATATAGGTACTATAACAAAACTTGACAAACAATTTAGACAGTGCTCAGCTATCAAATAAAATAGCATCTGGAGTCATAATGGCTTATTTCCAAACAAAAGCCATCTAAGTGAGAAGTCATCTAAGTCCACATGAAAGAAGTACATCATCACCAGTCACCAAAAGATTGCAAATCATAGAATTCAAAATCAAAGTTGGGAACATTATTAGAGCCTAAATTTTGAGAGCCAGATTTGTCGAGGACTGTAGATGATAGTGAGAGTCCAATATATATTAATAACCTCCAGTGATCTCTCACTATGCATAATTTAGGAACAGGAGAAAAACAGTGCATTGGAGAGATGAGCATCAAAGATCAAAGGGATAAATCTGAGTTGAGTGGTCAAAATCTTGTCACTTGATCTCCCTCAGATACATAGTCGACATTTTCTGACTCTCAATATGATCTGTACTTTTTTCTATTTGTTCAGGGTTTGTCTCAGATGGGTTGTGTCACTGGGGATTATGCGTTATGCATTTCTGATTTGGGGTATATGAAACCAAGACTTGATGAACAAAGAGCAGCAGTTCTCGGTCTGTGGTCCGTGATTCCTTTGGGGGTTGAACAACCCTTTCACTGTGTTCCTGGCAAAAGCAAAGTAGCAGTTCTGAAGTAGAAATAAAAATAATTTTACGGTTGGGTGGTCACCACAACATGAGGATCTATATCAATTGGTCATGACATTAGGAAGGTTGACAATCAATGACCTAAAGGGACAGCAAGTAGAATAAATGTTTCTGGTATTGGATTACAGTGGTAGTGGGGGGAGGGGTCTTCAAAATTAGAGATTGTCATTCACATATTCTGAAGTCAAAGGAGTGAATAGAATCAGAGCCTAAATTGTGAGAATCTGATGAGCAAAGAGCAATGGATGACAACAGGAGCCCAAGAAACATTTGTGGAATGACAGGAACTAAGTCTGAAGAACTCCCACTATCTATAATATAGGAATTGTTGGAAAATGGTCATTAAACCGAGTGCTTGGGAGAAATTAGGATAGAAGAAGAGAGATATAAGGCAATTAAAACTTTGTCAGTAGATCTCCCCTGTGATGCAGGCTGGACCTAATCTGGTTCCAAAATTTTCTGTATTTTTGGTTTGCATTGTTTTGTTTGTTCATGCTGAGGTGCATCTCAGAGGTCTATGTGTTTGGAAGATACATTCTTGAAGCTGTCACATATTTTCCTGGGTTTTGGTATGAAACCAGGCTAATGAACAGCAAGTAGACAGAAAGAAGAATAAAGATTTCAAGATGACATTGGGTGGGGTAAAAGAGTGACTATGTCATGGAATCCATGTAGAAAAAAGAATACTGTATATATTCAAATGTAAGTTGACCTGCATATTTGGCAAAGCACCTAATTTTAGCACAAAACTGCATTAAAATATGTTGAAATACTCAGCTTATACACAAGTATATGTGGTATCTGGAAACTGTGGTAGTAGTTGCAAAATTCTTCTTTTAAAATCTTGCAATTGTACAATTCTATTTGATGTGATTGAACTATGGAATGATATATATGTTGAATTCTAATTGATAATAAATTTTAAGTGAATCAAATTCACACAAATTAAATGACAAAACAAAGTATCAGTATAGCTCCTTTATGATTATATTCATTATATAGCTTATCATTCTAAGATCAACTCACACTATTTGTTCTGTTAAAAGTGACTGGTTCTTCCCAATTATATTACCTTCAAAATAGGAAGTTATTTTAAATAAAGCAAATGTAATTTCATCTATTCTAATTGGCTCTGCCTTTGTGCGCTCTCTCACACACACACACACACAAACATATAAACATGTGCACTCAAACAAGCAAAACAACAAAACAATTAGGGGAAAAAAGCTCTTCAGCTACAGAGATAAAAATCAATCTCAGCCAGTCAATTCTGGTTCATAGAAACTCTACAGGGCAAGACAGAACTGCATCTCTGAGTTCTTGAGACAGAATCTCTTTATGGAAGTAGAAAGACTCATCTCTTTCCAAAGAAGTGGCTGGGGATTTCAAGCTGCAGCTCTTGTGGCTTGTAGCACAAAGCAAGACAACTTGTCAGCAGGCTAATAAAACTGTGTTGCTATTTTCTATCAAAACAAAACCATATATGTATAAAAGTAGCATTATTACCGGACATAAATGTATATTAAGAAAGCAGACCAGCCTAATCTAACTAAAGTCCATAGATTAGATATTAATTTAAGCCCCTCTCAAGACTTATGCAACTGTAGGCCAATTAAGCAGGAAAGTATAAAAGGAAAGCTGAGATACCACCAGCCAGTAGATACAGACTCATGTGCATCTACGATCAAACGGAACAAGGCAAGGCACCAATAGCTCCCAGCCTCAACAGGCCACATGGGACAGGGATCCCATAAGCCAGACTCAAGATCCAACTTTGGAGGAAGAAGGAGAACAAAGAAAAAATTCAGTTTTCTGCAACTTTTCTAATCAACGGACTACATCAAAAGGAGACCCCACTACGTTGTATCTTGATGGAGAAGTTGTACTCTATCCTTGCCTTCCTCTAGGTGCAAGTTGACATAAAATCTAATCATCACAAGCATGGACATTAATCCCATATATATAACAGTCTAAAAGGAGCAACTGTTTTAAAGTAAGTGATTCATATACAGAGTGACCCTATACAACAGAGTAGAATTGCCTATAAAGCTTCTGAGACTATAATATGTACAGAAGAAAAATGCCATATCTTTCTGTCACATGGGATTGCAAACTGTTGACTTTACTCTTAGAACAACTGATCTACTGCACTACCAAGATTCCTTAAAGGCATTGCTAAGAGGGTATATTATCATGAAATTTATTTTATAAGCATTGATATAAAATCATAAAGAGAATTTAGTTCTTCCTCCCTAAGATTGTTGTTTCAGGTTGAAATGTTCTCTTTCCCTCAAATAATATGATGTAAATTCTCATTACTATGTCTTTGAATGTAATCCCATTTAGAATACATTTTGAGTATAATATTAAAGAGTCCATATTGCAGTATTATGTGTATTAAAGCAGTCACTCTTGAGATATAAAAAGAACATATTAAGTGCAAAAGTTTAAAAAAACATAATATGGAATTAGAGATGGTAGATCATTAAGGACTAAAGGAGGAGAACCTGGAAAAGATGAAGTCTTCCTCCAGAACTTACAGAGAGGGAAGCTTTCTCCTAGACCCAAGATTCTGGATCCAAATGCTTTTCATAATAGCTCTCAGTAATTAAGACAATTGGGACCAAGACAAGGATGTTCACTCTCACCAGTCCTATTTAATATTACACTGGAAGTCTTAGCTACTGGGATTAGAAAATAAAGTAAAAGGTGTGCAGATTGAAAATAATGAAATGAAACTCTTTTTTTTTTTTTTTTAAGGCATCACTGCCCTCAGGTGGTAGGAGTAGGAGGCCCAGCCTTTGCTCCTGGGAGCCGGAATTGAACCTCCACCCTAGTGGGCCAGAGTCCCGCCCACAACCACTACGCCATCGGGGCTCAGCCGAAATGAAACTCTTTTGGTTCCCAACTGACACAATTATCTATGTAGCAAATAACAAGTATTTAAAAAAAATAAATAAATAAGCAAACTGGAATTTTAAAGCAATTAAAAAAAAGTTGAAGAAAAAATAATAGAAAATGTCAATAGTTTTTCTATATCTAGCAATAAACTAGCAAGATTTGAAATTATAATAATAAAACTATTTACATTAGCATCAAAACTAGAAAGAAAATTAGCATGTATTAGACTAACAAAGTAAATACAAGAACAATGTGAGTAAAGCACAAGAACAGCATACTTGGTCAATTTGAGGGAAAGTCAAAAAGAGGAAGTTCCTTGAAGAGGTGGATTGACACAGTGACCACAACAATGAGCTGAAAAATAAGAACAATTGTGAGAATGACACAGGACTGGTCAGTGTGGTTGTGAGTTGGAACAACAGCAACAACTAGTTAGCAGGAATCCCTGGGTAGTTCAAGTGGTTACTGTGTGAGATAGTTTATTGTACCAACCTGGCTGATAAACACATGTGGGATTGAAAGGTGGAAAGTCAAATGGCTTGGTGAGCCTCACCTTTCTGGTTCTCAGATCTCTTGCTCTCTCGTGGTCTGCCCGGTGTGCAGCAGCAGCCTTAGCCATTTCCCTGCTTCATCTGGCAAGGCTCACTTCCTGTGATACATTCCTGAGGAGAAGCCACATGGACCTACCCTGGAAATTTTGTGATAGTGATTTTCTAAAGAAAAAGATTCTGATTATAATTTATATAATGTGCTAATGATGGTAAAAGATGAGTTAAAGATGAAAAAATGCTTATAAAATGAACTGACCAAACCTAAAATGTAACTTTAATATAGTCTATCTTCTATTTATAAAATGTATATATTTAGCTACATATGAACCAAAGAATTCAAATGTGGAGTCAATCTGAAAGGTTTTACAGATGTTAGACAGACAAAATTAAGAATGTCACTGTAGATCATTATGCTTTTTAAAATGAAGAATAATAGTTATCAAAGCTAACTCTATTCAAGTTTTTTTATGGACAAGTTTGAGAAATAGCAAAAGTTTATAATATTCAAAACCCCAAAATAACAAAATGACTGATTCCATCAATACAAGAATAAAAATAAATGGTCTTGAACTTTTACTTAGAATTATTCAGTAGCCATAGTGAAATTTAAAGATCATTTGGCTGTCTCAAAAGATTATGAAAGGTCATCTGGTTTTTCTTTCTGACTTAGATAGAATATTCCTCTCATCACAGTCTTATTTTTAGCAACACTATTTCTTAGATTGTGTACATAAAACACCAAGAGAATAGTCATTTGAAATAATAGATTTTGGAAAAGACAACTTGGTGAATATAATTGCTATTTTGCTCTCATTTAACTCCTTCTATATCTGCGCACAAGCACCTAACTTGTTTAGAGTGCATTGTAACCTCTCAACATATGACCTAGGCAAAAGTTACTTTACTTCCCTGAATCTCAGCTTCTATTTCTTTGAGGAAGAATGCACTATTAAATTTGGATGACTGTATGTGATTACAGTAGATTAGAGTGTGAACTTAGCAACCAGATTCACAGTCCTACAAGTTCTGGCTCTGCACATTTAGCTCTCTGTCTGTGGCCAATCTATCAGCTTTCTCAACTTGAATTTGGTTATACAAAAAAAAAAAATAAAGATCAGATAATAATAGTGACCTCTACAGTGCTTAATGTTATTCAATGCTGTGTTGTATTAAATAATATTCTCTATTTTACTTATCTGGGTTCTAATTTCCATTGCAATGGCTACATATAAGTTGCAGACAAAATTAATGATTAAAGGGTTTCTTAAGGAAGTTAACACATTGTGATGCCGGTGAGAAATGTTCTCTCAGGTCTGTGAATAATATCTAAAGGAGCATACACTCTGCTAAAAGCCCAAACCAGGAGGCTTTATACTCAGTCTCCATAGTTCAGCAAGTTCAGCTTCCAGTGTGGGATGAAGACAGGACTTTTCCACATCATATACTCTAAAATATTAAGCAACCTATTTGCAAGCATTTAAAACTAAGATAGCATCTCCCTGATGCTCCCAGTTATCTGAGGGCTTTGCATGACTCAAGTATTGGTGGGATTCAAGAGTCATTGTCAATGACACTTAACAAAATAGACTTGTTATACCTACCCCCGGGAGTCTGAAGTCTTTCCTTATCACATCTCTCTCCTCTTAGTCAGAAGAGAATTTATATATGCTCTGTTGGCCTACTTAAATGGGGAAAATTAATGTTCACCACTCTCACTCCTGGCTCTCGCTGCTGACCCTCTCTCCTCGGTCACTCCTGCCTGCCTATCTGTGGCCCCTGAGTGCTGGACGCACTCAGCTACTTGCCCTCATCATGTAGTCCCTTCTCTTTCCCTCTCTCTCCATGCTGACTACCACACAGGGCGGAGGTAAGCATGTTACCCTGATGTTATGTATGTCTGACTCATTGTTTCTTTCTCCCTCTGCCATGATCTCTATATCGTTATTATAATAAATAACATTATTGCTGCACTACTACCTGTTGAACCATTGCTGTAAGTGTATCAGAAGCTGGCCCCCTCTGATAACCCAGAGGTACCACGCTCTGCAAGCCAGCCTGATGCATGAAAACACTCAGCATTAATTGTACCATGGTTTGGGAAGTTCACTACACCATTTCATGCACTGACTCCTGGTTGACTGTTGTTTCTCTTCTGGTATATCAGTCTTCTAGATCCAGGGTGTTCACCAGGTAGAGATCAGGTACAGAGAACACACTCCACTTCTGGTTCTTCCTGGCAATGAGACAGCTTCTCTGGCTTCTAAGAGGGCTCATTTATACACAGTATTCCAGTTAATCCAGTTCACACTTACTCACAGGTAAATCCTATCAGTATCTTTTCCTACCTTATCAGACCCATGCAGGAAAAGGTCATTTGGAGGGAGCTTGAGATTTTGACTATAAAAGGTATATTATACCCTACACATGCCATGATAATTAATTTCAACTCACAGCAATTCCAGATTATATACTCCCTCTAAATTTTTTCTAGGATCTAATCTTTACTGACACTGAAGAAAGATAAAACTGTCTACTCCTGAAAAGCTTACAAAGTCTTTAATATCCTTTATAAAGTTGCTAGAGGCGGAATTGATTCATGGCCATGGATTTTTTTCCTTAGTGTTTATGAAAGCACTTCATAGGAGGGTGGGTCGTTTGCTCCTGAATCATTGGGTGTGTTTGAACTCTCAATCTTTCACTTAGCATGCTTACCTGTTACACCACCAGGAATTTATATTCTACTCATTACGAGGATTAAATGAGAAAGTACATCAAATGAATCTAGCTAGAAATGTGTTGTCATGAGTTGCTACTGATTTCTTGTCCAAAATGTACATATTGTAAAGATGACTTGGCATCAGAGTATCTGGACAGTGAAACACAATTGGTTGGCATAGTTATCTTGGTTCAGTAAAAAGTTTATTCTATGTTGTAAAGTTAGTGGTTACTTGGATTCATTGAGATTATCACACTTTTACTCAAATAATGTTCATGATATATGTATGTTTGTTTTTTTGCAAACTGTTCTCTCCCCTCAGATTATTTTTGAAAGCATACATTGTTAAAACTTTAATAACAACATTTTGAAAAGAAGCATGGTGTACTTATAAAAATATTAGTTGGTTCAGTTTTAATTTTCTATCCTTTTTCTATTGTCTTCTCACATGTATTTCTTTCTTCTTCCTCTCATTTTTTATCACCTTATAGGTTTGTACTTTCTGCAATAACTCTTTCATTCATTCATTTGCTAAATATCTACAACTATCACATTTGATTTGCAGTTTATGTACTCACAAATCCAATGGCTTTCTATACACGCTAAGATCCAATCTCATCAACTGTTACTCTCCAAACTGACCTTTTTGGTGTGCCTCCAGACTTTGTACATGCCACTTTTTCTTATCCAATTTCTCTGGGTCTCAAAAGTTACCTAAATAGTAAGTGTGGAAAACATAAGAGAGAGTGACGTATTTGAACTCTTTTGAGTTCCCTATTTTCCAGAGGCTGGGCTCTGACAAGCTTCCACGATCCATCTTTTTTCTATTCCAAAATCAAGCATTCCTCCCACACCATTCTGCATCTATGTGGGTTTAGATAATTTGCTGCAATGACCACAAAGAGTTCACAGACCACAATCATAATTAAAAGGTTTTATTTGGGTGCCAATAGGTTACCATACCAGGATTCAGTGAACAAGGATATGGTTCTTGGCTCCACAGTTCAGCATTCAAATCTCACCAGTTCTTAGTCTCTCAGACACATGATCCCATGTCCTTTGTTTCCATGGGTCAGTAAGTCAGCCTTCTCTGTTGCTCTATTTCTCATTGCGTAGTCTGACCAGCTCAGGAGAAGATCTTCATAGTTTCAGTACTGCTTCTCTGAACCTTGGTGCCATAAACTTTTATGCATCTTGCCTCAGTGACTTCTGCCAGTACAGACACAAATCTTGGATTTTTCTCTTCCAATAGTCCCCAACTTTCTTTCTGTGTTCCAGACAGCTGTAATACTGAAAATAACTTTGATAGCATCGTGATTTTCTTTAAGGCTATTATGCTCCCAAGGAAAATAAGGATTATTTTAAATCAAGCCTCTAGTAAAATCTTAAAGATGACCCCAATTGAGAAGAAGTGTTACTTGGTTCAGAATCTCTGATTAAGTCATCCTCTGATTGAGTCAGATCTTACCAATCCTAATTCTTTTCATTAATACAGTTGAGGAGGCCTTCCAAAATGGGATTCTATTACATCAAAAAGGAGTTGTGATTAGAAAGGCAATGTTAATACACTATAACTCAATGAGCTTGCCTCTAATTTCCTTATGTGACATTATAGCTTTCATCACTTTTATGTACTCAATATAAACAAATAAATGATTAAAATGGTCAAATAGTTCATTTTATTTTGATACACTATAGTCACTCATGCAAGCAGCAGTGCAAGAAATCAAAGGCTGTATTACATTTCACAAATGTGTTGAAAAAGGTCCCTATAAAATGTTGAAGAGCAAAGATGTCAACCTGACTACTAAGGCACCCCTGCCTTGAGCTGTGAAATTTTTCAATCACCTTGATTATCTGTGGGGAACCTGGTGGCATGGTGGTTATGAGTTTGGCTTCACTCTGCAAGGTCTACAGTCCAAACAAGGTCTACAGTCCAAAACACCAGTCATTCCTTGGCAGAAAGATGGAGTTTTCTACTCCTGTAAAGAGTTACGCTCAAGATGAGAGTGGTGATAGTGGGAGGGGGAAGAGGTGGTGAAGTAGAAAGGGGGAACTCATTTCAGAGATCTACATAAAACCTCCTCTCTGGGGGACGGCCAACAGGGAAGAGAGTGAAGGGACACATTGGACAGTATGAGATATGAAATATCAATTTGTAAATTATTAAAGGTTCATGGGGGAGGGAGGAATGGACATATTGGGAGGTGGAACTGGGGCTCTAGGTGGAGGGAGGATGTCTTGAGAGTGATGATGGAAACAAGTGTGCAAATGAGATCTGCATACAATTGATACATGTATGGATTGTGAGGGGAGGTGTATGAGTACCCAATAAAATTATTCATTTTTTTTAAATTCATTTTTTTAAAAGGGGAAAGGGTAGCTTTTTTTTTTTAAAGAGGACCTTATACTAAGGGCTCAAGTGAGAAATGTTTGGAAATGAATGTGGCAACATGTGTGCAAATGTGCTTGATACAGATGATGTTCTGAATGTTATAATAGCTGTAAGAGCCCCCAATACAATTAGTTTTTAAAAAAAGATTCACACTCTTAGAAAACAGCAGATGCAGTTTTTCCATGTCCTATTGGTTTACTATGACTCTGCAACACACTAGACTGTCAATCTATCATACTGTGGTGACTTGTGCGTATTTGTGATGATGGAAGCTATATCACTAGCATTGCAACCAGCAGGAACTCTCAAAGTGAACATGTTTCAACAGAGATTCCAGACTAAGACCAGACGATGAAGAGTGATTTAGCTTCCACTTCAGAGAAGAAAGTCCCTGGTGACCTATGCATAGCTTTGAAGAAAGATCAAAGATCAAAGTAAATGTCAGAAGAGACTCCAAAACATGCTCTTAATACTATTGAAGCTGAAGCAAATGGAAGAAATGACATAGTCTAGGCTCTGATAGAAAATTTCAAAGGGCACCTCAAGAAAACAAAGTCAAATATTATAATGAAAAGGGAAAGAACAGAATAAGAAAACCAAAAGATTTTAAGATTTTCTGAAATTGTAAGAACTCAAGAAAATTTTGCATATTTTGAGTGATTATATAAGCAACAATTTGAACGATGCAAGATGCTTTAAGAGAATATGGAAATAATGCAAAGTTATGGTATGAAAAATAACTATCAGCAGTTTATCATTTCAGGAGGTAGCACATCAAAATGAACTAATGATGCTGAAGAAGAATTTTAAATTGCACTGAGTGCACTAAACCAAAACAAGACTCCAGGAATTGGCAGAATATTCATTGATATGTTTCAGAAATGGGGAGATACACTAAAAGCACATCTATGCTAGGAAATTTGGAAGACAGCTAATCCAACTGTCTGGAAGAGTTCCTTATGTGTGCCATTCCAAATCATAGGGATCCATGAGAATGCTTTCAAAGTATAGAACAATATCATTAATGTCACACAGAAGTAGAATTTTTCTTAAAATCATCTCAGATAGGTTTTTTTAATGCCAACATGGTAGCTATAAGAAGATATAGGTGGAGTTTAACCTGTCAATCAGGCCACAACTTGATGACCTCATTTAAAGGTGCCACTGACATAAAAAGCTCACTGGTGGTGGGCCACTATGCTTCTTTGTGTTAAACTTCCTGTTGACAAGTCATGCAGAGAACTGAAAGAGCTGTGTGATGCTACCATTGCCATTGGATTCACAAGATTTTCACCCACCAGCCTGTGAACTTCCTGCATTTTGCATCATCGCAGATAGCTTCTTGAGTCTGAAAAGGGATTTGTGGACTAGTATCAGACTTATGGACAGGGAAATCCTCAATATGCAATTGCTCTTTGATAGAAAGCTCTTTTGTATGCATAAATGAGTATCTCTGGATTTGCTTCTCTAGTCAATCCAGCCTAACTCATCAACCAACAACATTTACAGCTGTACATTGACAGGAACAACCAGGATTTCAGGCTAGATTCAGTAGAGGGCATGAAACAAGGGATATCATTGCTGATGTCACATGGGTCTTGGCTGAAAGCATAAAATACCAGAAGGATGGTTATTTGTGTTTCATTGTGTTTCGAAGACATTTGATTGTGTAAACTCTGGATAACCTTAAGAAGATTGGGAATGCATTTACACTTTTGTTTTACCTGAGATCTGAGATGGTCCCCATACCATCTCTTCACTGAAAAATAATAATCTATTAGATAGGTACCAGTTATAGTCTTTTTTTTCTTTCCTAAGCTTTGGGAATATGTTGGAAGCCATTTGTCACTTTCTCCTTCAGTTTTGTGCAAACAGTTCACTAATCTATTTTCAAATACTGTTAGTAGCTCATTTTTTTCTATTTTTACTCTAGACATATAGATGGTCTAGATTAAATTTGCTCATATATAACTAAAATGTACTTGCTCATTATACAACTAAATATACATGAACAGTAATATTTCCTTATGACTATAATGTAATTTAAAAAAAATTTTTTGCTTAGAAGTCACTTGCATTATTGGTTTTCATACATTAAAAACAAACAAACAAACAAAAACCTGATTCTGAACATTAAGATAAATTTTCTAAAACAAAGATTTAAGTGATTGGTCTATCAGGATTTGCATGAAACATACAAAACTAAACTGATTTGAGGACATAACAGGCCTTGTTAGATTTGAAATATATAAATAACTGAGGAAGTGATGAAATCATTTACTCTATTCACCTATTTTACAAGCAAGCTAGCAATAAAGGCAAGTAAAAACATTGTTCTTTATTCTGATCTACAAAGAAACTAAGAGCTTTTTAAATTCATTCCCTGGAATGAACGCACCGAAGCAAAGACTGAATAAGTGATTATACAAGGTCAAGCAGCATGGGAAAAATCTGAATAAACATGTAGGTCTTCTGATTTCTTGAACTATACACTTTCTGCCTATCCCATGAGGACAGAAAGGAAAGGGGGCCGACATAAAATTTCAGTTCCTTCTCAGTTGTGTACACAATCATCTGGCAGTAAATCTGGAGCCCGATGGCCAATATACAAACAGTAGGGGAGGAACGTGGACACAGAGTGAGTGTTTATGAGGATACTTATAGAATTGTCTAGTACTGCAGTTAATTAAGAACATTCAGAAAGTAACAATAACTGTTTTATGTACCACCACAATCTCAAGCCAAATCTAACCTGAAGCTCAAAAAGTGATTCTGAAAAAGTTCTAAGTTTAATCATGCTGTCACAGTAACATCATTCTAAATGTTCTCCACCTAATAAATGCACAGTTATTCAGATGCTCTTCAGCTAGGTTAATTATTCTTAATAAAAGTCAAGTTCTAATATATATTCTTAATTTTTAGCATTTTACAGATCACAATTTTATGCTTCCCATGGACTTTTGCTCCTTTTTTAAATATTTTATGCAAACTTTGCAAAGCAGACAATGTGAGATGAAATAATTTGGGATCCAGTTAGATTTACCTGCCCTGGAGCGCCTGCTGCCAGACCAGGAAATTGGGAGATAAGGTGAAGGAGACTGAGAGGTGAAGTCCTAAAATTAGAATCAGGGTACTAGGTTCTGTCCTTAACCCAATTTATTATTATTATTTTCACTCACAAAGCAAACCAAGAACCCACTGAAATGCTCTAGGTTCTTTGGACCAAGCATGTAGGTTCTAGACAGAGCACTGGACAGGACTCCAGTGCCGTAGTCCAGCAATGAATAGGCTGACATCCGAAATAGGTAATAATATCAGACTTGAAGAGACCCTCTGACTGCTAGTCACACGACTCCACACAAGAGCTCCCTGAGCTGGTAGCTGCCTTGGGGACATAGCCTGGGGGACAATGGAGTTGGAGCAGGTAGTCATAGATTTGGAATAATTAAAAAGACATCAGGAAATTTACTCAAATCAAATTCCCATGTGTGTAAACATAACCAAGAGGGTGAATTCAGTTCCAGTTAGTGGAGAAGAAAGCCACATCTCTGATGGATCTCCTCCTCTGGGGGTTCAGCATGAAAGCCCCAAATCAGGTCACCCCATAAGCCCAAGGCAAAAATAAAATGTTTTCTCAGCAAACACTGCAAACCCCAGGCTCATTGTTTAACTCCAAGACAAACTGGAAGAATGAGTCTTTTAGCATGCATTAGCATAATAAGTAGCCCATGTTAAGGAATGACAGAAGCTAGCCACAACCCAGAGGCTTTCAACATAACAAAGACCTACTGGAGCAAGCCTCAGTTTCAGAATATTTCACTGACCACATACCCAGAATACACAGCCAAGGGAGCAATTTAATTGAATTAAATTCTAGCTGCCCAGGGAGAAAAATCAAAATAAAACTCTGAGCTATTGGGGAATCAGAAGACTTGACACAAGCTAGGGCAACTCTATAACCCGAACAGACGGAGCTACTGTCTGCCCTCAGTGATACTTAAGTAGCTTCGGAGGTGCTTCCTGTACACAACGTAGCTGATGGATTCCCTGCCTGTCCTGAGGCCCTACACAAGGCTGAGGCAACTGTCTTCCATCCCATAACCACCCACATCTCCAGTGCTGCATACAGGACAAAGCAGCTATGCTGGTGATTCCCACCACTCATCACTACTGCGAAACCACTAGCTGGCCTTCACTGTGATCTTGCCTTAAATGTAATTCTGCCCAGGATCTGAGGAACCCTACAAAGTGAGCATACCACCCTGCTACCTGGAGGAAGGTGTGGCAGTCATGTGCTTATGTTAATTTCATGATTGAGATGTAGGGGTGGAGTCTAGCCTGTTAATCTGGAGATAGTCATTGAGTAGCCAATGAGGCCTCTGTGGGGGCATAGCTTTGTCCTGATATGTAAATCTCACAATATTTCCTTCGTGAAGATGAGAAGCTATCTCCCCAGTTGTTGGGGATGAATCACAGACAAGACAAGGTGGCAGCGTCCAAGAAGCTGGAGGAGCTGGAAGAGATACCATATGGCTTTGCCCTGATGGAGCCAGACCTCTGAAGTTGGAGCGGCCACATGAAGACCTCTGCCAGCGATGGGTTGCTTCTGCTGTTGATGGATCCTGAGCTCTGGAAATGAGGAGTCATGCGGAGACCGCTGCCAGTCCCAGGATACTGCACCCACTGCCCTGTGACATCGTGTGTCGAAAGGAGACTTTATAGACTGATTTCGGGTATATGGGTTAATATCGGACCTATGACTTTGAACTGAACTGGGCTCAATGTCCTGTTCCTCTTGTATATAAATGTTTTCCCTATATCTATATGCATGTCTATGAAATTTGTTCCTGTAGCCTACCCAGTCTAACACAGTAGGGTTGAAACTCCTCCAGCCCCATAGTCAGATGAGCAGGTCTCAGCTATCACTTTGCTTACTATTCTTTTCTTATCTCTTTATTCTTTCTTTTCCACTGCAGTCAGTCTCAGCAGGCCCAGTTCTGTTGGTTTTTCTCTCTTTCTTTTTTTCTTCTTTTTCTTTATTTTTCCTTCTGTCTCCCTCTCTTTCCTTTGACCTGCCACTACTGGCTGCCAGGCCACTACCAACTGCCTAGGGAACTCCAACCAAACAGGAAGGGGAATTCTAGTCAGTCTTCTTTTGAAGTGCTGTACACCATATAAGACAACTGCAACAGTCCTCTATAGCACTCTTCAAGGCTTAGGAAGCATCCTCTGGCCTCTAAAGTGATATTTCTGACTAAGGCAATAACACCCATAATCAGTCAGACCCTGCACAATATGAGCACAACAAACTTCCACTTTGGAGGAGGGTTTAAGTTTCACACCCAAATTTCAGGTGATCAGGGATCAACTATTTCTTTACTCTATTTTTTCTTCTTTCTTTCCTCTCTCTTTTTCTATCACAGACATTCTTAGCAAGCATAATTGTGGTTTTCCCCTTCTTTCTCTTTCTTTGCTTTTTTTATTCTTTCTTCTCTCTCTCCTTTTCTTCTTTTATAATTCATTTCTGTTTCTCTCCTCTCCCTCCCTTTCCTTCCATATGCTACTGCTGGCTTTGAGTTCACTACCCTCTGCCTAATGAAACTCTGCCCACAAAATGGAAGGAACTCCAGTCTGGTCCCTGGGGCAGTATTGCGCACTGCACAAGACAGTGCTATACAAGGCATAGCATAGGGCTCAGATATCTGTCTCTTCATTTTTCTTCCTTTTCTACTCTTTCACTTTTTATTCTTTTTTCCCTTTTCTTCTATCTCTTCTCTTTTAACACCACAGTCTCAGCAGGTAGTTCAAAGAGGCACTCATATGATTCCCCCCTGAGAGAGACCTCATTGCTCTTAGATACTGGAAGAAGGAGCCATACTGCTCTAAAATAGCACACAGACAGCAACCAGTCCCAGCAGTCTCAATGAAAAAGCAGGAGAAACACAAGACAAGGCCCCAAAAATCCATGAACCTAATGATGTACATAAAAGTAGACATTGACCTGCCACAGAAAGAAATCTTCAGAATGCTACTTGGAGTCATAAAGGATATCAGGGAAGCAATAGAGATAAAGGATGAAATGATAGAGGAGATACGGCAATGCACCAAATGGAAATACAAGACCTATGGGAGGGAATAATAAAATACAGGAGCAAATTAATAGACTATGCTTACAACCTTGAGGCAGCAGAGAATCACACAAGTGACCTACAGAATAACCAGGGTGACATCAACAAACAGGAAAAGCAGTCAAATATGATAATAAGAGAAGTGAAGAAAACCCAAGAGCCATGACTGATATTATGAAGAAGAAGAATGTGATAATAATTGAACTACTAGAACAATACACGACAAAGAAATAGCAAGGGAATTCTTAGAGGAAAACCTCCTTCAGCTTAATAAATGAAAATCAGGCACCCATTCATTACCCCAGACTGAATCCCAAGAAGGCACCAAAACACATCATAGTTAAATTACCTAACTAAGAGAAAATGAAGAAGATCATAAGAGTAGAGAAAAAGAAATAATCACTTGTAAATGTACCTAAATAAGAATATGGTATGTACTGACCCATCAGCTGACATGATGATGAAAAAGAAGTAGTGTAGTAATATATTCCAAAAGTTGAAGGAAAATAACACAAACCCAAGAATACTATATCTGAACAAATTATCTTCTAAGATAGATGGAGAAGTAAGCATCTTTCCAGTCCCCACCCCCCCAAAAAAGACTCAAAGAATATGAAAAAAGAAACCCAGCACTACAAAAGATCCTTGCTGACACAGAATGGACAAAAGATCAACACTCACCAAGCACACATAAGAGACTGTCACATGTCACAAAGGAGAATTCTACCCAGAGGCTGACAATGAGAAAAAAAGTACCCCAAATAGCATTAGCTCAATAATGAACCTGCAAGAATGAAAACTGCAAGAATGAACCACACACACATATGCACACACACACACACAAAGCACAAGCCATTATTATAGTTAGGTAGGTAAGAAAACACCCAACACAAGAGGTACAAGATGATATCACAGAGGCCACAGATAGGTGTAATAACACTGAATATCCATTTACTGAACTTAGGCACTGAAAGACAAAGGTTAGCAGACTGTATTAGAAAACATAACCCATTGATATGCTTCCTATAGCAGACACAACTCAAGCTTACAGACAAAAATTAAATGCTAGGGAGAAATATAGCAAGCAAATGACAATGCAATAAAAGCAGGGGTGGTTATCTTAAACTCTGATAAAATTAAACTCAAGGTACAAGTCACAACAAGAGATAAAGAGTGGCACTATGCATTATTCGAGGCAACAGATCAAGAACCAATGAACATTATATATATGTGTGTAATTTATATATGTGTAATATATGTATGTAATATATATATGTTATATATATGTAATATATATGTAATTTACCCAATGAGGGAACCATAAAATTTGTATATCAAACACTCCAAAAATCTAAATAAGAAATTACAGGCTCAAAATTATAATAGGAGACTTTAATATGCCACTTTCTGAGAAGCACAGATCACAGGAAAATAAATTTAAGGAGATGACAGATCTGAATAGCACAATAGGACGAGTTGATCTGATAGATATTTTCAGAGCTTTCCACCCAAATGCAAAAAAGTCACATTCTTTTCGAGCCCACATGGTACATACTTAAAAATAGACCACATGCTGGGACACAAGTCAAATCTGAGTAAATTCAAACACATAGAAATTATACAGACGTATCTGTGTGACCAATATACCCTAAGGCTGGAAGTCAAAAAAAGGATGATGAAGAAAATAGGGCAAAAAAATTGTAGAATGTATAACAATTGCAAAAGGAAAGGGTATTGGCCCAGATCAGGGATGAAATCAGGAAGTTTCTAGAAACTGATGAGAATGAAAATACAATACAATATCCCAAAACATTTGGGACACAGAAAAGGCATTTATTTAATTTTTGTTTTGTTTTTGTTTTAAAGATATTTATTAGAGGAAGACAGATAATAACACATGCATACATGAAAAAGGAAGAGACAGTTATGATTGATATGCCAGCACAAATCTTGCACAAATTACAGCAGAGTTAACCGAACAATTCTATTAATAGTGAAAGGAAAGACATAATAGAAACAAAACAGTTATAGGAGAAGGAAAAGAAAACTATGAACATATCAATGCAGCTAAAAGTTGGTTCTTTGATTGGATCAACAGAAGTGATAGACCACTGGCAAAACTTACCAGAGAATTGAAGGAAAAGATTTCAATAGCAAGAATGAGGGATGGAAACATGGAACAATACAATGGACCCTAATGAAATCAAAAGAATAACTACACATTATTATGAAGGCCTGCACTCTCACAAATTCAACAACTTGGAAGACTTGGAAAATAATTGAAAAGATAAGCTCTCCCTCGACTATCCCAATAAATGTCAAGTACCTCAACAGAGCCATAGCAATAGAAGAAATAGACAAGATTATCAAGGGATTAACAAGGAAAAAAAGTGCTCTGGGCCAGATGGCTTCATAGGAGAATTCTACCAAGCATTCAGGGAAGAACTGATATCACCGACACAAACTCTTTCAGAATGTAAAAAAAGACAGAAAACTCCCAAATTCTTTCTATGAAGCGGGTATAACTCTGAAATCTAAAGAAGAGAAGGACCCCACAACTATTGAGATCTACTGACCAATATCCCTAATGAGCATTGATGCAAAATTTTTTAACAAAATAATGGTTAATAGAATAAAAAAAAAACATATAAAATAATTCAGCATGACAAAGTAGGATTCCTACCAGGGATAAAGGGATAGTTTAACATATGAAAGATCATTAGTCTTCTTCACTACATTGACACAAAAAATGAAAATAAACATATGATAAAATAAACAATTCCACTGGAAAAGGGGACCAGACAAGGATACACCTTGAACCCAGTACTATAACAATATTTGACAATATTTGACAAAGAAAAGACTTCAAAGGTATTCATATGGGGAAGGAAGAGGTCTAACTATCTTTATTATCATATGATAGGATTTATAATAGAAAATCTCCCAAACTCCAAAAATGGAGTATTGGTAGCAATAGTGGAATATGGCAAAGTGGCAGGATACAAGATCAACAAACAGAAGTCTATTAAACTTGTGTACACATCAGACAAGATCACAGAAGAGGTAATTAAAAGGTAGTACACTTTACAGTTGCCAAGTACAAATTGAAAAATCAAGGGTGATAACTGACTAAAATGACAAAAGGGTTGTAAGAAGAAATTTACTGAACACTATTACAAGAAACCGAGAGTGACCTCAACAAATGGAAGAATACCCCTTTCTTGTGAATCAGAAGACTCAATATAGCAAAGATGTCAGTTCTGTCCAAAGCATTAAGTAATGCTAAGTAATGCTATCCCAATACGAATACCTTCATACTTCTTCAAAGAATTAGAAAAAATGATTAACTTTATATGCAAAGGTAGAAGCCCAGAAGTAGCAGAGTATCCGTCGGAAAGACAAAAATGTGAAGGCTTACTCTATCTGACTTTAGGACCTATTATATATAGCTGCAATGGTCAAAACAGTGTGGTACTGGTATAATGACAGATATTCAGCTTAATGGATAAGAGTTGAAAACCCAGAAATAAAACAACAGCATACAGACAACTGATTTTTCATAAGGGTAAAAAAAAATATCAAATGGGAAGGAGATGCCCTCTTCAATAAGTAGTGCTGGAAAAAATAGGTATGTACAGAAAAAAAAATAAGCAAGACCATTATTTCACTCAATAAGCAAGAATAAGCTCAAGTTGGATCGCAGACCTTGAGGTAAAATCTCAAACTATTAGGACCATAAATGAGGAAATTGAGACAAAGCCTGTGAACCTTAGCAAAGGAAATTCATAGGCTATCAGAAATAGGAAATAACACAAATACACATGTTTGTGTGGAGGATCACATATTGACAAATGGGATATACTGAAGATCAAACACCTGTGTACATTGAAATAATTCACTAAGAGAATAGCAAGAGAGCTCACAGAGTGGGAAAACATCTTTAGCAATGAGACATCAGACAAAGGCCTTATTACTAAAATCTACAATACTTTGTAAACTTACAATAAGAAAAAAACTAACTACCCACTAAAGAGATGAGCAAAAGACCTGAACAGAAGTTTCACAGGAGCAGAAATCTAAATGGCCAATAAACATATGAGAAAATCTTCTGAAGCATTAAGCCATAAAAGGAATGCAAATTGAAACAACAATGAGATACCACCTATTAGCCTCAAAGATAACCCAGTTTCCAAAATCAGAAAGTAGCAAGTGTTGGACAGGCTGAGAAGAGAAAGGAACTCTCATCCACTGCTGGTGGGCCTGTAGGTATGTGTAGCCATTTTGTAATCAATTTAGCTAATTCTAAAATAGATGGAACTTGAGCTACCACATGACCCACCTATCCCCCTACTGAGCATATATCCAGAAAAGATAAGAAGCAAACCAAGGCCAGACATCTGTGCTCTAATGTTCACAATTGAAGGGAATTAGAAACAACCAAATTTTCAGCCACATGAATGGATCAACTGAGGGAGATATGTAAAATGGAGTACTATGCATCCCTAAAAAGCAGTGATGGATGCATGAAGCACATTACTACATGTGAAGAATTGAAGAATATCATGCTAAGTGAAGTAAGCCAAGCACAAAAGGAGCAGTACATTATAAGTCCATGAGGTAAGTTTAAAAAGCAGACAAACAAATAAATAAAAATGGGGTATAGAGAGAAGCTACTATATACATACATCCCTGGGGTGATTTCCAACAACTATGGCAGGGTGAAACCCAATCCAGGGATATAGTTGATAGCCAACTAATAAGAGGGAGATAAAAGGAGATGGGGGGAAACATGGTAGGGTGAAAGAGCAGGATACTAAACTTCCCAAGGGGAGGGTATTGCTTATATCTCTACAGGAGGGGAGAGAGAGACCAGGCTTCAACTTGATGAGCCAAGTGGTGAATACAACACACAAGCAGATACCAGGGATCCAATAGAGAGATCTATGGGCCTGCCTCAATCCCAACTATGTGGACACCCCCGGTCCACCCTATGAAGAATACACTTCAGAAGACTGCACTGGGTCTACAACTTGGGGAAAGAAGTTCATATGATTAGTTCCCTTGGGAGAAATTAAAAGAGATGGAGAGGGAGGGGAGGACATCCTGGACCACCAAGCTCAAAGGACAATATTTCTGCTTGGAGCAGACAACGCAAAAAGAGGACCTTGGGACCTTGAGGTCAGCCCCGCCATGAGACATGATGTTCCTCACAACACCAAAGCATTGCGGGGCACAATACAAGCCACTGTGCAGGAATTGTGCACAATATGACCCCATCATGCTGGAACAAAACTCTAGGGGCATGCATCAGAGCAGCAAGGAGAGCAAAGTGATGAAATTCGAGGGGAACACCAAAAATAAACTTTGGAGATAGACTGCAGCATCCTATCAGACTCGACTGGAAAGCATTCATAAAGACGAACAAACAGAACTTAAAATGTTTATAAGCTTTTTCATTTTTGCCAGTGGCCTTCTTTTTGTTGTTGCTGTTCTTTTTATTGATTTTTGGTCTTGATTTCCTTTGTTGTTTTATTTGGCTTTGCTGGGTTTTTGTACTTATTAATGTATCTGCATGTCAAACAAGATAAGATAGGTGGGATAAATAATTCTGATGCTGACCTTTCTCACACGATCACTAAAAACAAAATTGTTGAATAAGTAAATGTGATGAACGAAGCTGATGGTGACTGTCTATCGAAAAATCTAGCATGTGGGGTCTCAAAGGCTTGAAGATAACAAAGCGGCCATGTAGCTGAGAAGTAACAAAGCCTTCATGGGAGAAGCACTCAACAGTGTAATCATGGGTGTTATTTGGATTGGGTACCAAGCATCTAAGACCCAGACCAAAGTCATGACTAAGGTGAATGGGGTAGTGTGGGGTGGGGGCCATGGAGTGGAGAGCTAATGCCCATCCATAGACAATTAGATATTCCCTCAGAAAGGGGTCACAGGGAAGAGATGAGCCATTCAGGGTGTAGTACAGCACCAATGGAATACATAACTTTCCTCTAGTTCTTTGGTGATTTCTTCCTCCCACTATCATAACTTCAATGCTATTTTACAAATTGGTTTAGACCAGAACAAACACACTGCTAAATATAAGAGCTGGGAACACAAGGAATCCAGGATAGATAAACTCCTCAGGGTCAACAATGAGAGGAGAGATACCAGGAGGATTAGATGAGGGTGGGGGGAGAAAGGGGAAATCGATCACAGGGGGACAAGCAATGGAAAAGTGGTTGAGGGGTGATACAGGTTGACATAAGATGTGAAAATAATAATCTCTAATTTATCAAGGCATTGTGAGGGAAGGCAGACTGGGGAGGAAGGCGAATGAATTGGGGAGCTGATATCAGGGGTTCAAGTGGGAACAGAATTTTTTCAAAATGAGGATGGCAGCATATGTGAAATATGCTTTGACACACTAAATGAATGTTTGTATTGTGATATTAGATGTAAGATCACTCAATGAAAGTGTTTAATAAAAAATACCGGACAATGTTTCTTACAGTCAAGATAGTTATAAAACAACTATTAAATCTGCTTTTCTCCATTTTTCTCTTTATAGCTACTTGTGATAGTTTTTTCAATTGCTTGACCAAATGATAGAACTCATGTTAAGCTCCACTGTTATTTAATGCAAAGCCCAACCCCATAAGTTGATTCCAACTAATTGTGATTTTTTTAGTACGAAGTAAGACTCTCATATCAGTTGCTGAAATGGTAAATCTTTATAAAAGCAGATGGCAAACCTTTCTTCTGTCTAGCAGTCATAAATGAAAAAGCAGTCTAAATTTTCCTTTTCTTCAGAAAAACATCTGGACTTTTTCTTGCCTATGAAACCAGCATTGGTGCTTTGAGGATAGACATTGATTTCAGACTTTCTGCTCAACAAATATACTCCCTTGAATGCTGAATCCCCCCTGAGATGAAATGCAGTTCTAAAGAGCAATCCTTGTCTGATTGCTAGCAAGAGAAAAGGTTTATTACACCAAACACTAACATTTCTCCAAAATGAACGTGGACAAGGGAACAATGAATGTAGGCATCTGAGAAAAGACCCCCTTTGTTCCTCATAAGAGAGCATGCTGTGGCCTGAAACACCCCCAAAAGTCTCTCCCAGCTTTAAGGTGCACATAGTTTTGGTCCACTTAAGTTAATGTCTCTCTTTACTTTGCAACGTTGAGATCATCCCTAGATAATTTCTTTATTATACTTTGTTTGGTCCTATAGGGAGTCGACACTTAGGAAAACCAAGAGACACCTGTCAGGGCAACAGAAGTCTCTGCTTCCAATTATTTCTACCCTGCAGACACTTTTCATAAAGGAGAAGTGCTAAGTTTTCCTTGCAAAGTTTTAGTTATTATTTCCCAGGGCTTTTTTTCTTTTTCTTTTTTTTTCCTATCCAAGATGCCTCTTGAGACCAAATGTCTGACAGAACTATAATTTATGAATCTAGATATTACAAGAATCTCTCATTATTTTGCTTGTTTTACTTCCTAACTTTTTAAACACTTATAATTGCATGCTTTGTAGTCTTCCAATCCAGATTAAAGGAGTGCTATTTAAGACATTTCATTTTCTTCATTTGGTTATTATTACAAAGAAAAGTTGGCAGTAAATTTGTGAAAGAACATTAACAACATATTTAATTCATTTTTATTATTTCCTTAAATTCAATATATATACACATAAGTGTGAATATATACATATATGATTTATATATATCTTATAATATATAAAACAAAAAGAAAAATACATGTGTGTGTCTATATCAGGGGGTGATCAATCCTCTGATATACTCACAGCAAGGGTACAACAGGCAGCTGTGCAGCAATTATTATTTATTATAAAAACAATCTAGAGATATGACAGAGAGAGAAAGAAAGTAACAAAAAGAGTTAGGCATATATAGTATCAGGGTAACATGCTCACCTCCGTCCAGTATGGTGGTCCCCTTGGAGATGGAGAGGGAGAAGGAACATTATTTTTCTCCGTTAAGTAGCCTAACAAGGGACACATAATTTCTCTAGTCACTGGTCAGGACATGCCATGAGCAGCAGGGGCTGTCTTAAGGACTATAAAATGATAATGGCTTAGGAATGACTCATGACTAAGAGGAGAAGAATGTGATAAGGAGGGACTTCAGAGGGGGTAGGTGAACAGGTCTATATTATTAGGAGTCATTGACAATGACTCTTGAATCCCACCCATAGGCCTTGAGGGATGCAGATCACTATCCTAACTTGAGTCATGCAAAGCCCTCAGCTAACTGGGGGCATCAGGGCAACTAACTATCATAGCCTCATCACAAGTCAGATGAAGACCTCATAAAATTGGGAGTTTCAGTGAGAATGGCTAGAATACTAAATGCTGTTAAACTGCTTGCTTAATATTTTGGAGTATATGACATGGAAAAGTCCAGTCTTCATCCCATGTGTGTGTGTGTATTATATATATATATATATATATATATATATATATATATATATATATATAATTTCTCTCTCTCTCTCTCTCTCTCTCTCTCTCAACTTGATAGGTCCTCAATGCCATGCAAGTTTTTAAAGTTAATTTGGTGGACAAATTTCACCTTCTTTACATATTCACAAACAGTTGCATTCACAGAAATACTCTCCAGATATGATAGTGTGGATGTTGAACCACACTTTGACTATATGCATGCCTATACAATAAGAAATCTTTCTAATAAAGGAAATCTCTGAAGTGATAAAGGTTACACCAAAATTTTGCATTATTCTAGACATGTGATAAAAGTTTTGGATTCTTTTTTTATATTTTAGTTAAATCAATCAGAAATTCATATGTTTCACACTATAATCAATGAATCCTATATGCCTGATGAACTATGTAAGTCAGCACAAGGTTCTCTTTTTTTTTTTTTCGAGGTAGCAGCTTGTATATGATTTTCTTATGATTTTCACATGAATATAAATTCTCTTTAGTGGCTGAGCCCTGGTGCCATAGTGGTTGTGTGCAGGACTGTGGCCCACAGGATTGGCAGTTCAAATCCAGCAGCAGCTCTCCAGGAGCAAGGCTGGGCCTCCTACTCCCAGCAGGGGGCAGTGATGCCCACACACACAAAGAAATATCTTTAATTCTGAGAATTACATTATAGTTGAGAGTCTATAGGTATGCTTTTTAGCACTGACTATGCTTTTTAGCACTGACTTTCTGCAGTTCAATTCAAAATGACATACGAGGAAGCTTAAAAAATTCCATGGAAAGTATCTTTTCATTTATTTTTTTCCATGAATTTTTGAAGTGTCCTCATGGGTAAAACATAAAATTATCTAATAGAAATGCTATATGTATAATTTGGGTTAAATATAAGTGTTTATATGTGTGTTAAACTTTCTATAAATGGAGACCTGGTGGTTTATCAGTGTCTGCACTGATCTGCTTGTCATAATGTCTGTGGTTTGAAACCACCTTCTTCCACAGGGGAAAGCAGAGATTTTTCACCTAACAATTTAAAGTCTACGAAATCTAAAAGGGCAGTTCTACCTTGTCCTGTATGGTTCCTATGAATCAAAATCAACTGTGAGTTTTATAGTTAGAACAATAAAAATTACTCAAATTTTAAAATAAACCAAAATTCATCATTTTATTTATACAAAATCAATTAGAAAATTATTAAAACAACTTTAATGCCCACCCAAGAACAGCTATTTCTGATAGCATGGGCCTGCTCCATACTTGCTTTCATGAAATGATCACTAAAGATAAATAAGGGTGTTACAGAAGTGTGGTGAAGAGAGCAGATGGTACCTAACTATCACTCAGAATAGTGTCTGGACTTTAAAGGTTTATATTCAAACAAGCAGCTATCTAACCAAGAAGTCAACGAAGTCCACATAGAAGTCCATGCAGTTTGTGTGATCCAAAGTTTGCCATAACAAATTTCAAATATGATGAAGGGAGAAGTATCAGAACAAAAATCGTGAACCCCCAATTTGTGGAAGGCTGTGCAGCATAGTGGGAGCCCGCAGAGGATCTACTCAGATCAAACTCAGGGCAGATCTCCTCTCACCACAGACAAAGGTCTAGAACAGCCTTCCTATCCAACATAGAAGGTGTAATCCAGATTAAGCTTGATAAAACTTGACACTTGGGCAGTGGGAAACCACCTCAGTTGAAAAACTACTGAACATTAATAATTGAAGCATAAATGTGAAGCTTTGTTCACTGCTTGAATATTGTTTTATTCTAACTTTAAAGTGAGTATTGCTGATAAAACAGCAAAATGGAGCTGTTGATGTTAAAGCAGTGCTATTTAAGTGATTGTGTGTGGGAGTGAGTGTGTGTGTGCATGTGTGTGTGTGTGTGTGTGTGTGTGAGAGAGAGAGAGAGAGAGAGAGAGAGAGAGAGAGAGATTGCAAATCTGATAGTTTGAGGGAAAATGTGAGATGGAAATCATGGAGGAAACTTAAGGAAGAAACCTGCTACAAGATCATTTTAAATGAATTATCAGAAAAACTTGTTTTGAACAAGAATCAGATAAAACTCAGAATTACTGCAAACATAGATACAAACAGTCAATTCAGAAGCAAGTAGAATCTTTTAATAAACTTTGTTCAGTAGGAACATTTTTTATTCTGAACTTCATTTTATGATTATGCTGGCACTTCTAATACCTGATAGCAATGGCAAAGACATTTCCTGTTTTTTGTTTTGTTTTGTATGCTTGTTTGTTCTTGTCTTTGGCTTCAAATCACCACCAAATACACTTCCATGTGACCTGAGGGTTCAATGTGATGCACAAATATCCAATTTCCAATTTTTTATACAACTAAAAGGCCTCTGTCATATTAAATATGTTCCATACTACCATTTGGTTGATAGGATTCAGCTGCTCTTATTCTTATTTGACCAGAGTCAAGCCTACTGGGTACATATCATAGTTAACAGCCAATCTGCCTACATATAGTCCAGGGGTGCTGTATGGAATGTTTTTCTTTAGCAAAATCAATATCACCTAAGCTGTCTCCTGAATTATATTGCCTGAAGAATTAAAAATACTACAGTAAAACAGTTGAGTACAGACTCTTCCATCAGGAATATTAACAATCTTTCTCATAGCTTGCCACTGAAGTAAAATATAGACATTATGTATACAAGAGAGGTATTAAGCACTGCCCTAGGTAGAGGATGCTACCTTCTTCATCTGTCTCTGTCATCTATCTTTCTATCTATCTATCTATCTATCTATCTATCTATCTATCTATCTATCTATCTATCTATATCTATCATCTATCTATCCATCTATATCTATCATCTATCTATCTATAATAATAGCACATGGTTTTAATTTAAGAATAAATTAAATGAAATAATTTATATCACACCTGAAAGTCAGGAGTCCAGATTATGTGATTCATCTGTCAGTGAAATGATCCACAGCACATAGCTACACACCTTGGGAGTAAAATTTAATTCAAATGCTGATTAAGATGTTTGTAGTTCCATTTGTATCTAGGTTTTATGATTCTCTATCCCTAATACAAAACCCCCCACAAAGCAGTAATGATCTCAAACTACTTATACACAGCATCTTATTAAAATGATAAATTCTTTTACTGTTTTTGTCTTTAACCAGCTATTCAAAATTTTGCATTGGACAGCAACTTATGATTTTAATTATAAATATTCATAATAAATCACAGTGTTAGCAACTTACATATTCACAGTGAACTAGGATCTATGATTATCTTTCAGTCTTCTGTTCTAAGTATTCCAAGGAAACAATTCATTACCTAAGTGACAACTCTATGCTAATGTAGGTAGATTACATAAAGCTTATGTAATATATTTGGAGTCTAATTCATTTCCATCAGTTAGTAACTGTGTGAACATATGCATTTATTATCGTTATCTGTAATATGGGGCTAAGAGTTGACCTAATTGATAATGGTGCTCTAAAAGGTTTATCTATGTTATGCCTATGCAAATTGTATATGTAAAACTTTACAAAAGTGATTACTACTTAGAAAGCACACACTCATTTTCATGGTATATCTGTGATAGAAAGGAGAGCTGGTGGCTTTGTGGAGTCTACACTGAACTAGCTACAGGTCTCCAGTTCAAACCCACCATCCACTCTACAGAAGAAAGGTTTACTCCACCAGAAATTAGTCTAGGCAACCCAAAAAGGCAGTTATACCCTTTACTGTCTATTCTGTTCTATAGATTCACTATGAGTCTTAACTCAAAGGCAATACAATTGACTTTTAAGTCTGTGACAGACAAACTGCCTGTAAACCTAGTCATGGTGAAATGGATATCCTTGTTAACTTTTGACTTATTTGGCATTTATGTATGCAAGACATGATAGTTTTTTTATTATAATTACATTTATGAGTTTATTAATGATTATCTTAAAAATATAGCATCAGCATGCCCTTGATTATCTGGGGGATTATTTTAATGAGTGCTACCATAGGATTTTAGGAGCCCTGGTGGTGTAGAGGTTATGAGTTTGGCTATAATCTTCATTATCTACAGTTTGAAACAAGTAGCTGGTTGATATCAGGAGAAAGACTGGACTTTCTACTCCTTCAAAAAGTTATAGCCTTCGAAATTCACAGGGGTTCACTATGAGTCAGCATCGACTCTATGTTCATGAGTTTGATGAAACCATATGATTTTAGTTACTGAATTGGCCTCACATAACATTACTGAAATTATCCTGTACTGTGCAAATCATAAGGAGCCTTAATGGTGCAATGCCTAAATGTTCAGCGGCTAACCAAAATGTTGGCAATCCAAACCTACAGTTAATGTGGGGGAAAGGGGAGGCAGTGTTATGTTTAAGATTTACAATCATAAATAGATGAATGGAACCAATTAAAAACAAGACAGACTAATTTCTGAATACTGTAAATGCACAATAAGAAAGAACAAAATGCCCTCTTAAAAAGGGGCAAAGGTCTTCAAAAGACAATTTACAAAGGAAAACACCAGATTGTCTATCAAACACATGAGGAAATGCTCTTGTTCACTAGCCAACAGGGAATTGCTAAAGAAAACAACAATAAGATACGACTTAACAGCCACAATCTTAGCCCAATTCAAAAACAAAAACAAGTCTAGCCTACATTTGTTCAGTTTCCTTCTCTCAATATCATTTAAAAAATTCATGCCATAGGCTAATCAATGACACAGTCAACAGAATGCCTGATGCTCCAGGGAGAAGATTGATAGGATTCTCTACCATATATTAGCAAGGATTTCTCTAAGGAGAACCATAGGAAGATAAAAAACGAACATAGATTCTGAAACGGACTTTGGATTCCCACTTAATCCCAGTTTCAATTTGAGAACAATTACTTCTAAGGACATGGCTCTGCAAGACAGTTGTCCTCATTAATAAGGTGACCAGATTTTAAGCGGGACACCATTGACCTAGGGGAGGGGGGAGTTGATTAAAAAGTTGGTCTATATGAAGCAACAAAAATGTTCGTAGAATGCAAAAATAGTATTGTAATATATTTATTTAATTGTAAAATGCTGTGGGTGTAAGTGGTTGAGTGTGGAACTGGAGCCCGTGGGTTTGGCAATTCAAATCCAGGAGCAGCTCTCAGGAGCGGCACTGGCACTGGGTAGCATGCACAACCACCAGATGCAGTGATGCCCACAAAAAAAAATGCTTTGGGATGTGGGACAAATAGTTAAAAAATGGGAAGTCTGGTCACCTTGCAAAGGGAACACAGAAAATGTAGGTGCAATATCAAAATGTGATGAATAAAATTGATGGTGCCCAGCTAACCGATTGAACAGCACCTGGAGTCTTAAAGTCTTGTGTCCAAACAAGCATCTATCTAGTGAGACCAACTAAGTCCACATGAAAGAAGCACAGCAACATCCATGGTCTAAGGACCGTAACGTATATAATCCAAATAGGAATAAATAAATAATATCATTACTTAAATTTTGAGATTCTGTAATTTAGAAGGCTATGGATGACAGGGAAGCCCAAAAAACATTTGCAGGATCAAAACAGGGGAATAGCCTCTAGTTATTTTCTTCTAGCCATAATTGAGGAGTAAGAATAAACTGATTATCAGATGGACTATTGGAGACATGACTATAAGAAATTAAAATGATAAATATTACTTGAATGGTTAAAATCTTGTCACTTGAACTCCCCTCTGATATTGTGTGCTTGATGTGGTTTTTAATATGCTGTGTCTTTGTGTGTGTGTGTGTGTGTGTGTGTGTTTCATAGTGGGGCTTATCTCTGAATTTTGTCATAGTTGGTAGCCTTCTTAAATCAGTTATGTTTTTATATGCTTTTCCATATGTGAAACCAGGACTGCTGATTCTATAGAGATAATGACTAGAATCAGTATTACTGGGCGGTACAATGATGAAAGTGGAAGAGTAAGATAGAGCTGATTTAAGGAAGGAAGAAAATGTTTTACCAAACATTATTTTACCAAAACATTATTTTCGTAGCCATTGTACAACACTGCTTGATGTGATTGTACTATGGAATTGTATGATGTCTGGATTGGTTCCTAATAAAATGGTTGGGGGAAAGAAAAAAGATGTACAGTGTTGGGTATTCAGGGTTGCTCTGAGACAGAATTTGCTTAATAATGGATGTGTTATTTAGAGAAATGTTAACATATTTATGATCTACTGCAAAAGTGAGAACTTCACAGAAGTGGGGTGAAGAGTAATAGTGAGAGCTCTATACATCTCACATCAACAGAGGCATGTTCATAAATTCAAGAGAATCTGCATCTTAGTAACTCTCACTGTGATGATTCAGTAAACCATTATCTTTAAAATTAATGGTGATTTGATATACATTGGGAAGAACTGTTTTCACATTGGTTTAGTCTAATTTATTCTAATGTCTTTGGTTTACATGTAAGGAAATTGACATGCAAATAAATTAATTTATAGGCCAAAATTTTTGTGTGTGAACACGGACATTTAGAACTTTATTTCTCATTTAAGTAAAAATCTTGGAAGTAATATCAGTAGGAAAAGTAGAGAAAAACTACTATTTTAAAAGTATTTCATTTACTCTCTTGATATTAAAATTATTTTGTATATCTATTATTTAATAACATTAGGATGAAATAGTATAAATGATTTGGTATTTGCTAGTCAGAATAATTGGATGGTACATATAAAAAACATTGCTGAAAAAGCATAGACAATTTTTCTTTGTTATCTCCTGTGCTATTCAGTCATATTAAAAAGAGTGCATACAGATCACTACAATCAGTTCCAGAGCATTTCCTTCCTTCTTGTATTCATTATTTGCTCCCATTTCTCTCCAAATTCTTTCCCATCTCAAAAATAAGCTATGACACCAGTTATTATCTCTAAGTAATGGGGGAAGGACAGGTCATTCTGCTCTGGTAAAGTTAGTTTAGAAATTCTTAGATTTAGAAAATCTTAGAAAGTGGACGGTTAGATCCTGTCTTACAGGGTTGCTCTGCATTAGAATGGACTTGAGGACAGTGAAAGGAGGAGAATGTTCTTCATATATTTGAAAACATACCCCCCATCCAGCAAATGTATTTTTTAAAGGACAGAAGAGACCAAACACAATGATAATACAAACCAGAGAAAAGAATCTCTGTCAAGAAAAACAAAAATGGGAAATACCAAAAACTGAAAAAAAATTTTTAAATGGGTCAAAAAAGAGATGAAATTTTACATTTTATTGTAATTGCATGTGCTATAATTGAGTTTACAACATCTTTTGTGTGATTGCAAGGTTACTTACATTGTTCCACTATGAGCAGACTGGGTAGTGAGTAATCTTAGAGAACAGATGTATGATTTCTCCATTTTAGAAGAGTTAGGAGTAGGAATTCACCATGGTTCTCTGCAGAATCTTGTCCAATCAACTACTAGTTGACTCTGTTCTGCAATGTTTAGTGTTTCTGGATTTAGAAAAAAATCTTGATACCTCTGTATGTCTTTACATGGTATTTTTCCCTCTGTATGAGTCTATACCTCTTCTGTTCTTCTTGAAATGTGTTGATGATTAGGCTAGGAACCCATCCTACTGACTATAAACTCAGTAACTTAAGAAAAAGAATTCCAACTTATCTTTGAGCTGATTCTGACTCATAACAACTCTATTGGGCTGGATAGCACAGCCCCTATGAATCACAGACTGCTAACCATTTGGGGGTCTAAAAGCCTTATTTTTCTGTGAATGAGCAGTTGATGGTTTCCAACTATCAATCTTCTGGTTAGCAGCCCATTATATAGCTCAGTACACTTCCAGGGCTCCTTATTTAAAGGTATAGGGTTTGTTAGATTTGACACATACTTTAGGGATGGTACCACAACTCAATGGATGGAAAATGTATGTAATTAGCTCATAAGTTGTAAAGTGTGTGATAAAATGTATAAAAACATATAGCTAAACTGAGGTTATACTACTACAATTGGATAAGATGATTTTAAAGCGTCTTCATGCCATTTGGTTGGTTCTGAACGACAGTGATCATGTGCACAGCAGTGTGGAACAAAGTCACGTCCTGTTCCCTCCTCAAAATTTTACCTGTGTTTGAGTCCATTCTGACAGATGATGTCAACCCATCCTGTGCTCGGCCTTTCTCCATGCCCCTCTACTTTACCAAGCACTGTGTTCTGCACAGAGTATGTTCTCTTCTGACAATATATCCAAAGTATGTATGAGGATGCCTTATCATCCTTGCATCTGATCAGTCATTACCATAATAGCCTCTAAGGAGTAGTCTGGCTAGACTTCTTCTCAGATATGTTTTTGTGTCAGTCGATGGTACTTTCAGAATTACTCATCAGTAAAATAACTCAATTTTGGTGTGTATGGGGGGGGGCTTTTTTATTCACTGTCCAACTTCAAAATCTATATAAAGTAACTTAAAATACCATGACTGAATAGGAGCACTTCAATCCTCAAAATAACATTTTTCATTTTCATAAATTTAAAGATGTCTTGTACAGCAGCAGATTTACCCCATACAATATGTTTTTTCATAATTTCTCTGCTACTTCCATGAGCAGTAATTGTGGATCCATGTAAAACTATATCCTTAACAAATTCAGAGTTTTCTCCATTTATCATGATGTTACTGATCAATCTAGTTGTGAAGATTATGGTTTTCTTTACATTGAATTATAATCCATACTAAAGGCTTTAATCCTTAGTTTTCACTAGCAAGTTCAAGCAAGATACATCATCTTCATATAGAAGGTTGTTGATAAATCTTCCTCCAAACCTGATGTTATGGTCCTCTTCACACATTTCAGGTTCTCTGATTATTTGTTCAGCATACATATTGAATAACTATGGTGAGTAGATGCAATCCTGATACTCTCCTTTCTTGATATTTAACCATGCAGTGTTCTTTTGCTCTTTCTGAAAAAAAAAATGGCTCTTCTTGTTGCATCAATAAGTTCTTCATGTGGACAGTGAAGTGTTCTGGGATTTCTAGTCTTCTTAAGGCTACCCATAATATACTATGATCCACATTTTCAAATGCCTTTTATTAGGCAGTAAACAAAAATAAACCTTTTTTGCATTCTCTGCTTTCAGAAAAAATTAATCTGACATCAGCAATGATAGTCCTTGTTCCATGTCCTCTGAGTCTACTTCTGGTAGTTCCCTGTCAATGTACAGCTGCAATGGTTATTGAAGTATCTGTTGCATAATTTTACTTGCATGTAATAGCAATGATATTGTTCTATAATTTAACCATTCTGTTGTCACGATTATTTGGATGGGGACAAATCTCTTCGAGGTGATTTCTTGTCATAGATGAGTGAGTGCATCCAGTGTTTTATCAGATTGTGGAAACATTTCAATCGATACTCCATTGATTCTTAGAAATTGTTTTTGATTAGAGTTTTCAGTGTTGCTTGAACATCTTTCCTCAGTACCATTGCTTCTTATTCATATGCTATTTCCTGGAATTTTTGACTGTGGAATTTTTTTTGTACAGTGACTGTGTATTATTTCCCATTATTTTCATGCTTCCTGCTTCATTGATTGCTGAAGTCATGTTATATATATATGATTGCCATTTTAAATTTAAGATTTAATAATCCTCATGTCTACCTTTTCAGCACATGGTTTTCAAATTTTGTACTTAACTCAAATGGCTGATAATTTCTTAAAGTTATAAAGCAACAAATTATATAAATTATATAAATACAAATAAAATTAAATAGTGTAACACTGAAAGCTAAGTAACACTGAAGTAATCCAAGTCACATATTCTAAACCACCACAGCAAAATAATTAATCATTTCCTTAAAATGTCCTATGAAATTTAGGACAGTAACTTCAAATGGAACTTAGTGCAAGGAGTAGCCATAAAATTCTTTATCATTCAAATTAAATGTGAAGAACCTTGTACAAAACTGAAATAACGGTAATTTTTGAAAATGTGGAGGAAGAATTGTATTAAGGAGATACAAATGCTGATTTGTATAATGTTACATAACTCTGAAGTGTTCAGCTTTTAATTTTAGTTACAAAGAAAATTGCACAAGTACTACATCATTTCCCAGGAGTACATATGCAGAATCTATACTTATTTTATAATATAGCTTCTTTGGTAGCTTTTAACTACATCTTACAAATTTATTTAGTAAAATAAATGAACACGCTTTGAAAAAAAAGTACATTAAACTTGAAGAGTGGTGAGTTGTTTGCTACAAGCACCTATTTATAAACCAATTATCTGAAGCTGCAAAAGCAATAGGAATTTTTAAGCCAGTAAAATCCAGGCATGTAGATAAGAGATAATATTTCCCTGATTCAATATTTGTTTATAGTTTTTCATGTTGTATTATTATTAGCTATATTAAAAATAATTTTCAATAAGTATATTTTAAAGTTGTTATTAATTTGTAACAATGGAAACAATAGATCAGCTAAATGTTATAAATTGAGGCAAAAAGTAAACAAATAAATAAATATATTTGAACATAAAAGTTAAAAAAATAGACTCTGTAAAGTTCCCAGAGACCTATGAGGTTTGAGTCTGAAAATAAAGTATTTGGTTCTAGATTATGAAGTAAACATTCTGAATGGGAACAGTGAATGATCTTGCTTTCAGGTATTCTTTTCTATTGTTGATTTTGCTTCATCAGAGTTTTCAGGTATGTTGAATTGTCAAGACATTTTAAAATCCAAGATCAAGCAAATAATTTCCCTGAAATGAAAATGCAAAAAGAAAAAAATTCCTTAATCCCATTTCCTACAAGTTCTTGAAGCACAACTGTATTATTAAAAACAAAACAAAACAAAGCAAAAGCTGCAGTAGTGTAATTCAATGTTTCCCTTCCTCCGTTATTTACATGGGATATAAGAGTTCTAACATAACTGCTCAGTTTCCCCTATATATTAGAATAAAAATAATTATATGAAATACTAGAAAACATTAAACTTAAAAATTTGTTCATGTAGAGTACCATGAAAATTGCAAATAGAGATGATCATTATGGTGCGCTTTCTTATTTTACATAAAAAGAAATTGAGGTTCAAGTAAAAATAATGAAAAAGAAAATGAACACATGAATTTCAATGAGCAAATATAATTAAAAGTTTCAGGACAATGGAAGCTAAATCAACTAGAGCACACAAAACATCATGACATTTTCCATTAGACAGCCTAATTGTTCCAGAGAGCAAAAATGGCAAACTCCTGCAAGAACTAGCTATTCTGTCTCCTTTACATAATGTGGTTTTGTCAAAACTGGGAACATGGTATCTTTTAGAATTATCTGCTTGGCCTAGTCTTGAAATTATGTTTGCTTATTCACTCATTCCTGCATCTCGCACATATATCCTAGAGTAGTCAAGTGTCTATGGCAGCGTTTCTCAACCTGTGGTCTGTGACACCTCTGGAGGGCCAAAGACCCTTTCAGAGGGGGTCAACCAATTCACAACAGTAGCAAAAGTATAGTTATGAAGTAGCAATGAAAATAGTTTTATGGCTTTGGTTCACCACAACATGAGGAACTATATTAAAGAGTTGCGTCATTGGAAGGTTGAGAATCACTGATCCGAGGTATAAAAATATAGAAGAAAAACTTATAATCTAATGGAGTTTTCACAGCAATGGAAAAGAGAAATATTCAATGTGAAATTCCAGTGAATCATGCTGTGGCGGTCATGTGCTTATGTTAATTTCATGATTGAGATGTAGGGGTGGAGTCTAGCCTGATAATCTGGAGATAGTCATTCAGTAGCCAATGTGGCCTCCATGTGGATATTGACTTTCCCCTGAGACTTCTGGGAAATCTCACGATATTTTCCTCCTGGAGATGAGAAGTTATCTCCCCAGTTGTTGGGAGTTAGTCTCAGAGACAAGGAACTAGGGGCAAGACAAGATGGCAGCATCCAAGGAGCTGAAGGAGTCAGAGGAGAAGCCACATGGCTTTGTACTGATGAAACCAGACCTCTGAAGCTGGTGAAGCCACATGGAGAGCCCTGCCAGTGCTGAGTTGCCTTTACCACCACTGGATGCTGTTGATGGAACATGAACCCTGGAAGTGAGGAGCCATGGGGAGACCCCTGCCAGTGCCGGAATTCTGCAACCACTGGCTTGTGACTTCGTGAGTTGGTAGGAGACGTTATAGACTGGTATCGGGCATATGGGCAAATATCAGACTTATGACTTTGAACTGGACTGGGTTGGGATGCTTTCTTAATGTCTTATTCCTCTTGTATATAAACCATACCCTTATATTCATATGTGTGTCTGTGGATTTGTTTCTCTAGTTTACCCAGACTAACACACATGCTATATTTAATGATCAGTTTTTACATAAGGCAGAAACACATTTAGGTGGTTATATGAAACTAGATGAGGCTTTCTGTTCTTGTAAAGACTAATATCTTTGGAAACTCAAAGTGGGGAGTTCTACTCTAACAATTCAGTTGTTACAAGGTAAAGTCAATTCAATCACAGTGATTTTTAAAAGAAAATATGTTGTGATAACTAATATTTATGTTAACTTCTAAAGGACAATTATTAATTAGAAACCAAATGTAATAATTGATTGCCATTAAGAACATCAAACTCAGTGTAATATGACTGTATCCACTTGACACAAGCATTTACTAGAATATAAAAATATGACTGCCAAACCCACTTCATTTAGTGAACTCTTGAACTTTTTACGATCAATCAAAACTGAACCTTTAACATATATGTTTCCATAATTTAAAGGGATCCATTTTTATTTCCACATATTAATATATATTCAAAGTGTGATGCATGTTGAAACCTATTTTTATTACATAGTCAGTCATATTCCACAAGAAAACACAGTGTCTAAATAAAAGTAAAAACTTACACCCTTGAACATAATTATGAACTTTCTTATAACCATTAGATATTTAATTATTGAACTTAACTATAAGAATGCTATATTTAAATGTACATAGTTTTAAGTAGTCAATGTACCACAAACCATAATTTTCTCTATTTAAAAATTTTCCAATATAAATATGACTAACTGCCATAAAATTTTATTTCAAATCATGGTGAGCCCAGACACTTGAATTGTATATTTGAAATACATAAATTTGCTACTGGCTGAATTTCCGAAGTAGAACCTGTTTTCCTAGTCCACTTTATTTTGAAAGTTCCCGGAAAGCATGTTCAACATTGCAGCAGCACATAGTCCCCGATGACAGAGAAGTGGTACCAATAATCAAGGAACACGAAGTGGAAATCTCGCACAAGGAAACTGAGATTTCTACTACTAAATCATTAATGTTCTCCATTGTGAGTAGAGAATATTGTATTTCTTCAGTGGAATCTATTTATGATGAAAAATTAATACTTGGTCTTAATCTATACTCATACATGAAGCTAAATCTAAGCAGATGTTTTAACACAAGTAGACAAGAATACAATAACATTACAAGCGGGGAAAATATTGAAGTTCAAATGTAACAAATTGGTTAGCTTTTCACATGGTTATATGTGTGTAATAATAAAGAAAGAAAGAACAATGTATTTGAAAGAAAGAATAATGTATTTGAATTATGGTATTGAAAAAGGCATTTTCAAGTCCTATGGACTGCCAGAAGTACAAACTAGTCTTCGTATAAGAAGTACAGCAAGAATGATGAGTCTTTGTCTCACATATTTTCGACATGTTGTCAGGAGAGACTGGTCCCTGGAAAAGGATCGCATGCTTGATAAAATACAAGGAGAGCCTCTTCCTCTCTTACTTTTGACTATTCTCCTCTTTACTGTGTTCCAATCTCTCTTCAGTCGGCCCTCTTTACTCTCATTCCATTCTAAACACCTGGGCAGGTCGTTAATACTTAATAAGTCTGTAAATAAAACCCACAAACACAAGGACAAGGGCTGAGCCCCAGCGGCATAGGGGCTGTGTGCGGGACTGCAGCCCACTGGGTTGGAGATTCAAATTCAGCAGCAAGGCTGGACATCCTACTCCCACCACCAGAGGGCAGCAATGACCAAAAAAAAACGAAAACAACAACAACAACAAAAAATACAAGGACAGCAAAAAAGAGGAAGACACTGAACAAGATGGATTGATACATTAGCTACAATAAATTCAAACATTTGGACAATTATATGGATGTGGCAAGGCCAGGCAGTGTTTTCTTCTGTTGTAGAGTGGCTATGAGTTGGAATTGACTAAAGAGCAATTAATAACAGCAACATTAAATTATGCAATATGAGAAAGAAAGAGAAAAAAATAAACAAATACATGAAACAATCTGGAATACTATGGGATGGCTACCTACACACAATAATTATGTAAATTCTATATAAAATCTAACAAAAATGAGTAGCTGTATTGTTCATAAGCGTATAAAGGAAAGATGGGAGGAAGGCAGGAAAGCAGAAGCGTTCCAGGTTCAGTAAATTATTGCATGTGGTAAAATATAGCTACTGCTCAAGATCCTCCAAATTTTTTCTTTAAATGAGGAAAGAGAGGAAGAAAGATGAAAATACAAGGCAATCCTTCACTGCCACTGAGTTGATTTCAACTCACAGCAAACCTGCAGCACAGGATCGAGCAGCTCCTGACAGTTCCACAAGGGTCCACTTTTATGGAGAAGACGGTGAGCCAATATGTACTCAACTGTATTCATGAATTTATTGCAAAATAAACTTTGTATATTACACGAAATGGAAATTTTATGTCATGTGCCTTAAGTAAAAAAAATCATATAGATACATTAAAGGCAAAATAATATTCTCGTAGTAACAGAATGAAATTAATAAAATATGAGAAATGACAAATTGAAATTACTTGCTAATAATAATTTTCTCAAAGAGTGGAATGTAAGTAATTGTGTGAGTCAAAACCTTTGGCATGTTGCCCTTAAAGAATATGATGAAATAGTACACTGAGAAGTTGTCTTTATTTTTGTTTTTTCCATTTGGGTTAACCAAGGATAAAGCACACATATAACAATGTGAAAAGCTAATTAATTTATTACATTTGACCTTCTTAATATCTAGTAATTTTTGATAATGAGATTATGTGGTTTTATTTACCAGTATTCTTACAATAAGCAATTTGATATTAATACATAATTTGATTTTCTATTAACATGTAATTTTAAAAGAATGTCTAAAGGGTGAGAGAAAAAACAGTGTCTCTGCTCACTGGTACCATGCTCATTGTGAAAGTATATTTCCATTGCTCATAGAGGACTTCTAAGTGGATATTTTCAATGAGCTCATTAGTTAAAATCATAACAATGTTTTCAAACAACCAAATCAAAATAAAAAAAAAATTCTTCAGATTTTCAATAGTCTTTGTTCAAATCATACAACATTTGCTCTGTACAATGGATTTTGGCTGTTCAAATGAACAAATTTTCAGCAATATATGCCACTTGTTGATTTTAAAATGAATTCAGTATATTCTGTATTTTCCTAAGGGTTGTTGACAGCATTGTCTTGAGAAAGGTAATTGTGATTATTATGTGCCCTTAAGTTGGTTCAATTTCTACAAGCTCTGTTGTGGAAGTTACAAAAACTGGTGTCAATCTGAGGATTGGGAGTGGAGGGGTGGAGTCTAGTCTGAATCATTCTATAGTCATTGAGCCCTCTGTGTGGCCATGACCTCCTGAGAATTCTGAGAAACCCAGTATTTCCTCTGGGAAGACAGGAGACTCTCTCTGCTCATTTCCTATAAGACATTCCTGAGGAGAAAACACGTGGAGCTACCTTGATGTAGCCCTGTAACTGGAGAAGCCATTTGGAAAGCCCTGGCAGCACTGACATGATGACAGTGCCATTGGATCCAACGACTTTCTAACTACTGGCTTGTTATCATCCTTCATTCAGCATCATTGCATATGTTTTGTGAGTCTGAAGAGGACTTTATAGACTGGTATTAAACATATGGGTTATATTGGCTTGGACTGAACTGAGATGGATGCTTTCTTAATGTACAATTACCCTTTATATTTAACTCTCTTCTACATACACATGAGTGTCCATGGATTTGTTTCTCTAGCTTACCTGGACTAACATACCTGTGTATAGCAAAAGGAACACTGCCCACTCCTGGGTCAAATTCTTAATTATTGACATGCTTGATACCTTTGTTAAAGCTGCATCTTATTTAAAGTCATCCTTTTTTTTTCACTGAATTTCTAATTTTTCAATAAAATTGTCCTTTACTAAGGACTGATTATAGCTTATAACATGTCCAGTTATGTGTCACTCAGTCTCATCATACTCATTTCAAAGGAGCAGTTTGACTGGAATTCTATGATAATATGGCTGTGTTAGTCTGGGTTGAATAGAAGAACTCCACAGAAACTCATAGGTATGTAAGAGAAAGTTTTATATAAGTGGTAAGTGTTCATTAAGAAATCATCCCTAACCAATCCAGTGCAAGCCCAGAAGTCTGATATTAGCCAACATGCTGACATCAATCTACAAGGTATTCCTCAAACTCGTGAACTCACGCAATAATGCCAAAGACAGGAGGAAAGCCAAATCAGTGAGCATGTAAGCATCTCAGCACTGGCAGGGGTCTTCCCCAGCACCCAAGACTGCATCAGGATAGGTCCATGTGCCATTTATTAAGTTGTCCAAAGAAAGTGAGATTCTCGCTTCTATAATACTTTTTTTAAAAACGTTTTCTTGGAGGCTCATTCATTGTTTTTCACAATACATAAATAAACATACTGTTTCAGGCACCTTCACATGTCCGCTGCTATTATCATTCTCCAATCATCCTCCTTTTCCCTTGAGCCCCTAGTATCGGCTTTTCCATCTCTTCCCCTCTTCCCCTGCTCTCTCCTTCCCACCAACCCTCGATACTTTATAAATTATTATTGTTCTGTCATATTTTACACTGCCTGACCTCTCCCCCAACCCACTCCCCTGATGCTCATCCTTCAAATAGGAGCTTATGTGTATATCCTTGCAGTTGGTTCTGTCTCTCTACCTTACCTTCTCTCCACCCCTCCAGCAGCTCCAATCTAACCACTGGCCCGAAGGGACTCACCCATCCTGGTTTCCCCATATCTCCAGATTCCCTCTCCACCATTGTACCTTCTCCAGTCCATCTAGATTTGTAAGGTAGAGTTGGCATCATGATGGTTGGGGGCAAAGAAGGCTTCAGAAACTAGAGGAAACTTGTATGCATCATCACTGCCCGGCTGCCCCTTGACTGGTCTTTCTCCTCCCCATAGCTCCCCTGTAAAGGGTTGACCAATTACCCCCCAGTTGGCCTTAGGTTCCTA
>PVJH01011969.1:0-14633 GCA_004026705.1 Nesogale talazaci | reverse complement strand
GTTTCTTCTACTCTGTTTGCCTCTGTACCCATTTGTCTTCATGGATATCGGGAGTCAATTGATCCATTGATTTTGATTTCATAAGGAAATGTTTTGTATTTTCTTGGGTGGATACGCAGCAGTGGAATTTCTTTGACATATGACTCTTCAATTTAACATTTGAGAAATAGCCAAGTGTTTTCCTATGGTGACTGTATCATTGTCCATTCCATACAACAAATATGACAGGTCCTATTTCATCCTATCATTGCCATCATTGGTTATTAGTCTTTTGTTTTTTTGGCAGAGGGGTATATTTATGTATTATCAATGTTATCCAATGTTGTGGAATAGTATCTCATTGTTTTAACTTTAATTTCTTCATGCTATTTTAGATATTTCAATTTGATAACAGATAATTCTAGCAATGATTCTTTGTTCTTATGGGACATTTTTATACATGCTCTTTGGTGAAATGTCCTTTCAAATATTTTGCCCATGTATTTGCCATTTTTACTGTTGAATTCATATTGTTCTTTAAATATTTTGGATACAAGGACCTTGCTAAGTATTTGATTTACTTATGTCATCCCCAACCTGTCAGTTTTCCTTTCGCATTTTTGATAGGAATATTCTAATCACATTTAAAAATGTTTGATGAACTTCTATATATATATATATATATATATATATATATATATAGTAAGCTTTAAGTGACATATTAAAGATTCTGCCAACCATAAAGCCAGAAAGGTGTGTTTCTGTATTTTCGTCAAAATGTTTCATAATTTATCTCATATGTTGATGAATTTTAGACTACTCACTGTTATCCAATTATTCTGTATGTCTCTTTTCATGTCAGAACCACATTTTGTTAAGAATCCTGGTGTCAAGATAGGGTAATCATTTGACTTCTAACTGCAAGATCTGTGGTTCATACCCAACAGCTACTCCAAGGGAAAAAATGAGGTTATTTGCTTCAATAAAGATTTATAACCGTGGATATCCTTTTCAGTAATACTATGAGTAAGAATGGACTTGATGGCAGTGACTTTGTTTTCTGAGGAATTGGGTGAGATAATTGACCACATTGTCTTGATTACTGTTTAATTATAGTAAGTTTTAAAATTGAGATATATGAGACTTCCGATTTCAATCTTCTTTTCAAACTCTTTTAACTATTCTAGTGATTTTACTTTATATGAATTATAGGATCAATGCAGTTTGTATTTTTTAAAATATTGCATTGGAATCTGTTTACAAGTTTGGGGACTATGTGAATCCTAATCATATTAAATCATCCAATCCACACATATAGTCTATCTCTAAATATTTGAACAATATTTGAGCATTATTTATCCATTTGATTTAATAGAACATATTTTTCAGTCTTTTGCCATTGAGTACAATGTAATTTGGGGGATTGTTTTTTTGTTTTGTTTTGTTTTTTGATAATCACTCATCAAATTGTGGAAATTTCCATTCATTTTTTTAGGTTGTTGGGTGTTTTTATTATAAAAGGATGTTGTTTTGGTCAGTTTTTTTCTGTGATAATTCAGACAATCATAGGTTTCTTTTCTTATTCTATGAACATATGCATTGCATTGGCTGATTTTTGTATGTTGAACCTTTATTTCTGTCTGTGATATGTTGCACCCAGTTACAATATAAACCAAGTTCTATGTGTGGCAGGATTTGATTTGCTATTCTTGCTTGTTGTGTTAATTTATATAAGCAATATTGGCCTGTAATTTTTCTCTTGGGATACCTTTGCATAGTGTTAGTCTCAAGGTCACTTTCTTCACAGAATTAAATGGGAAGCATTCTCAGTCTTCTAAAATATAAATGATTTTGTAAAGGATTGAAGTCAAATTGCCAACTTGAAAAAATTGCTAGAAATACCAGCTAGACATAGGTTGTGTGGGTGTGCGCATGTGTGCAAAAAGTGTTCTGTTTGAAAAATACATCCTTTCACTTGGAAATCTATTTGAATTTTCTAATTCCTCTGCAGTTTTTTTTTGGTTTGAGTCTTTATAACAATTTGTCAGGGCTGAGCCCCGGTGGCATAAATGGTTGAGTGCGGAATTGCAGCCCGCGAGCTTGGCGGTTCAAATCCAGTGGCAGCTGGGTAGCGCCCACGATCACCAGAAGCAGTGATGCCCACCAAAACAAAACAAAACAATTTGTCATTTTCAATTTAGGTTATATGATTTCTTGGTATACAACTGATCACCTCTTTCATTCTTTGTAGTAATTGAGAAATTTGAATATTCATTTTCTGTCTCCCCCCACCAGATTGACCAATCTACCTAAATTTTCTCAATTTCCTTATATTTTTGAAGAATAAGCTTTATGTTTAACTGATTTTCTCTCTTGTTAATTTATTGCATTTATGTGTTATCTTACATGTCTTATTTTACTCTTTCAATATGATCTGGGTTTGATATACTTTTTTCCTTTCTAGATTCCTAAGGTGTGAAGTTATGTTATTGATGTCAGTGCTGAGTAGTTCAAACAAATTAGAACTTACCCTCTGAGAGACACGTTATTCATTCTCCTAATAATGTGATTTTGAGGATAAATATAACAGAAACGACCCTTTTAACCCAAACTTGCATATGTAGTGTTATGTTCAGGAAACTTTGCCATAAAATAAAGTAATTTATTCCACATAAGCTTGTGTGTGTGTGTGTGTTTAAACTCAGTTGTTTTAGTTATGTGCTTCTGCTTGTTTTTTTTGTTTGTTTGTTTGTTTTGTTTTTTTACTTAAAACATTATTAGGTGTCTTTGAGTCAATTCTGACTTATAGTGACTATATTAGTCTGGGTAGACTAGAGAAACAAACTCATAGATGTGCATATAGATATAAGGGAAAGTTATATACAAGAGGATTAAAACATTGAGAAAGCATCCCAACCCAGTCCAGCCAAAAGTCATAAGTCCGCTGTTAGTCCATATGCCCGATATCAGTCTATAAAGTCTCCTTTTGACTCACAAAGTCACAGGTCAGTTGCTACAGAATCTTGGCACTGGCAGGAGTCTCCCCATGGGTCCTCCAACTTCAGAGGTCTGATTCCATCAGGGTAAGGCCGTGTGGCTTCTCCTCCAGTTCCTCCAGCTCCTGGGATGCTGCCATTTTGTCTTGTCCATAGTTCATTGTCTCTGAGAGTAACTCCCAACAACGGGGAAATAGCTTCTTATCTCCATGAGGGAAATATCGTGATATTTGCTAGAAGTCTCAGGAGAAAGCCACGCCTACACATAGGCCTCATTGGCTACTCAATGGCTATCTCCAGATTAACAGCCTAGACTCCACCCCTACATCTCAATAATGAAATTAACATAAGCATATGACCGTCACAGTGACACTATGTACAACAGAATGAAACGCTGTCCAGTTCTGATGAGTACTGCCCTAGACCAGGTACCTATTAATTAATAATAGTTTCCCTTCCTGGATTATTTAAAACCCTCACCTTGCTATGTCCATCATGCTTAAATTATTTTCTACAGCTTGTACCTATTTTACTAATCTTCTATCCCTGAAATATAAGCCTTAACTCAGTTTTAAAAGATAGCCAACTCCTATAAATAACCTATTTAATACTTCCTCCTAAAAAAATGGAAGCAGTTTGTAAGAGTAGTGTTCTTCTTTAGTCCATATGTTGTAAATAAAAATTAGTTTTGTCATTAACAGATGGGTGATATTTAGGGGAAAATGCGGTAAATAATCAACAGAATATCTTACACTGCTAAATATACATGATAGAGCGAAGTAACATTTTGCAATTTAGAAAACAATATTTGAGCCCTATATATGACTGCAATTTCTTTTAAATTAAAAATCATTTTATTAAGGGCTTGTACATCGTTTTTTCCAATACATAAATAAACATACTGTGGCAAGCACCCTCACACATCTGCTGCCGTCATCATTCTCCAAATATTCTCCCTTTCCCCCAAGCCCCTAGTATTGGTTCCTCCAACCCCTCCCCTGTTCCCTCCCCCATCAACCCTCAATATTTTATAAATTATTGTTCTGTTGTATCTTTCTCTGCCTGACACCACCCTCAACCCACTCCCCCGATGTGCATCCTCCAGACAGGCCATATGTAGATCCTTGCAGTTGGTTCCATCTCTCTACCCCATCTTCTCTCCACCCATCCAGTAGTTCCAATCTAACCACCAGCCCAAGGGGGTTCATCCCTCCTAATTTCCCTATATCTCCAGCTCCCCTCTCCTCTAGTGTACCTTCTCCAGCCCATCCAAATTTGCAAGGTAGAGTTGGGACCTTGATGGTTGGGTGGGGAGAGGGATCCCTCAGGAACTAGAGGAAACGTGTATGCATCATCACTCCCCAGGTGCACCTTGACTAGTCTGTCTCCTTCCCGTGGCTCCCCTGTAAAGGAGTGACCAATTACCCACCAGTGGGCCTTAGGTCCCCACTCTGCTCCTCCCCTCACTCGTAATGAAGTGATTCCTGTTCTTTGATGCTTGATACCTGCTCCCTTTAACCCCCCTTGATGACATTTGCTAGTGTGCTTCTTCCCTGTGGACTTTGCAGTCTCCGTGCTGAATGGTCACTCAGTTATCTTCAAATATTTGAGACTCTAGACAGTCAATGATTTGGTAGCTGGGCACCATCTTTTCTTCTACTCTATGTGCCTCTGTATCTTCAGCGATATTGGGAGTTAATTGGTTCATTGATTTTGAATTTTGTTTATGCCTGATTGTTTCAGCACCTCATGATCGCACAGGCAAGTGAGCATTTTTTATGGTGGGTTTTGTTGCTCCTGAGCTAGATGGCTGCTTGTTTATGCTCAAGCCTTTAAGATCCCAGATGCTATATCTTTTGATAGCTGGGCACCATCAGCTTTCTTCATCACTCTTGCTCCTGCTCCCACATGTCCTCAGTGGGTACCTTGGGGGTATGTGCACACAGTGGTATGTGTTGTTCCCCTCTCCCTCCCATTTGATGTCTATTGCCTAAACTTTTCACCACCTTGTGGCCACGCTGGCTGTTGTGCTTCTTCTGTGTGGGTGTGGTCTCTTCTCAAGTGGATGGTCTATTGTTTATCTTTAGGCTTTTAAGACCCCAGACGATGCTATATCCTTTGATGGCTGGACACTGTCATCTTTCTTCACCACATTTGCTTATGCACCCACTTTACTTCAGTGATCATGTTGGGCCAGTGAGCCTCGAAGAATACCAGATTCATAGAACAAAGTGTTCTTGCATGGAGGGAGCATCAGGGTGAGGGCCCAAGGTCCACCTGCTGCCCTAATATTTGGCCTATAGATATGTTCTTAAATATATTCCCTTCTTATAACAGATAGTTGTATTTATGTATGGACATACCTATGTTAGACCTCTGCAAGTGCCCTTTGCCTTCTAGCTCTTTCCTATATTTCCTTCCATCTCCCTCCTGTCCCACCACCTTGTTCCACCTTCATTGGCATTTCAGTGCTTCCTCATAGATTCATTGCCCTTGCTTAATTCCGACCAGGCCTCCCACACCCTCCTTTCCATCGATTCCAGACCATTTGTTGCTCCCCATCCCCCGTCCATGTGTTTGTCCATACCACCTTCTCCTCCCCTCTCTCATGGCCCCAGGAATGGTTGTTTGCCCAGTCCTTTCTGTGACTCATAGCATCTCCAGAGGGATGTATTCCTCTGAGCATCATGTGTCAGCATGGAGCTTGGACCAGCTCTCTTCCTCTTCCACCCTTCTTGTCTTTATCCCTGTGGTTGTGGGATGCTGGCCCCTCCCCCAATCTGTTCTCTGCCATGCCCACTTCTAGGAAAGGAGTCCATCTGACTCTGGTTACTTCTGGCTCTGTAGCTATCTCTTTTCTTTCATCCTCTCATGCATCCACACTGTCCTCCTGGTTGGGTACTTTGTGGTAGGAACTGCTAGCCCACTCTGGTTTCTGTGAAGACAAGATCAGTACAAGCCCCCTGGGTAGATTAGTGTCCCGTTCCCTCTGTTATCCTTTCATTTTTGAACTCCATTTTATCTCCCTATCCCCTCTACCCCTTCATCTTTCTCCTATTAGTACCTCCCTGGGTTTGTCCTCCCTCTTCCCCTTATTCTACTTCTTGGACCAACTGTTATGGTACAGGTGTTTTCTCTTTTATACTCACCATATTGTTTCTACTTACCTCAGGGGGCTCATGCAGTGCTTCTCCTTTTGTGATTGACTGACTTCGCTTAGCACAATTTCCTCCAGTTCTTCCCATGCAGAGATGTTTTTCATGTGCTTGTCCGAGATTTTAAGTGAGGTTTAGTACTTGATTGTGTATATGTGCCACAGTTTGCTAATCCATTCATCTACTGATGGAAATTTAGATTGCTTCCAAGTCTTTGTGATTGTGAATTGTGCTACAATAAACATTGGTGTGCATACCACTGGCTGTGGCTTATTTCTTGCCTCTTCTGGGTATATATCCAATAGTGGGATAGCTGGATTATAGGATAGTTCAACTTGCATTTTCATTAAATATCGTCAGACTGCTTTCCATAGTGCTGTCCAGATCTACATGACCACCAACAATGTAGAAGTGTTCCTATTTCACCACATCCTCTCCAACATTTGTTGCACTCTGCTTTTCTGATCTGGGCTAGTCTTAAGGGTGTTAGATGATATCTCATGGTGGTTTTGATTTGCACTTCTCTGATGGCTAGTGAGCAGGAGTATTTTCTCATATGTTTATTGGCCATATGGATGTCCTTCCTAGTGAAACATCTTTTCAGTTCTTTTTCCCATTTCTTCATAGGGTTATCTGTTTTCATCTTCTTGCATGAGATGAGGGTATTGTAGATTTTTGTAATAAGCTCTTTGTCTGCTGTACTGTTGCTAAAAACTCTCTCCCAGTCTGTGGGTTGCCTGGCTACCCTCTTGGTAAAGTCCTTCCATTCACACATGTGTTTTTTTCTAACTAAGTTCCATTTGTCAATTTCAGGTTCCCCTGAATGTGTACCCTGTCCTATTGCAGTTAGCCTTTGTATTCCCTGGGTCAAGGTTATTAGATTTTCCCAGATTCTCTCGCTAATGGTCCTGATGGTTTGTGCTTTTACTTTCAGGTCCGTGATCCACCTTGAGTTTATTTTTGTGCATGGGGTAAGGTACAGATCCTGTTTCATTTTTCTACATGTAGATTTCCATTGTGTCCAGCACCATTTGTTAAAAAGGGCATCACCCTTCCACTTGATGTTTTTGGGACCTTTGTCGAAAATCAGTTGTCTATATGCTAATGGCTTTATTTCTGGGTTTTCTATTCTTTTCCATTGATCTGTGTATCTGTCATTATGCCAGTACCATGCTGTTTTGACCACTGTGGCTCTGTAGTAAGTGTGAAAGTCAGGTAAAGCCAGCCCACTGACTGTTCTTATCCTTGCAGAGATCCCTGCTAATTCTGGGCTTTTTCCCTCTCCATATGAAGTTGGTGGTCAGTTTTTCCAGTTATCTGAATAAGGTTGTTGGTATTTGGATTGGGATAGCATTGAACTTATAAAGTGCACTGGGTAGGATAGACATCTTTATTTAATTGAGCCTCCCAATCCATGAGCATGGGATGTTCTTCCATTTGTGGATGTCACTTTTCGTTTCCTGTAGTAGGGTTTTCTAGTTTTCCTTGTATAGGTCTTTTGTTTTTTGGTTAGGCATATCCCTAAGTACTTCAATTTATTCTTGGCTATTGTGAATGAAACTGCTTTCTTGATCTCCTCTTTTGTGTTCTTGTCAGATGTGTAGAGCAGACCAATCGACTTCTGTTTGTTGATCTTGTATCCTGCCACTCTTACATATTTCTCTATCACTGTTAGTACTCTGATTGTGGAGCTCTTGGGATTTGCGATGAACAGGATCATGTCATCAGCAAATAATGATAACTTGACCTCCTCCTCTCCCATTTGGATACCTTTGATGTCTTTCCATTGTCTTATGTTATTTACTAAGACCTCCAATACTATATTGAACAGTAGTGGGGATAAGGGGTATCCTTGATTTAACTGCAAATTTTTTACTATGCTTTAGGTAGGATTGTCGTGAGTTTTCAAGACTATGAATTTAGTAAATTATATAATTTTATTACAAATTTTAAGTATTGGTATTGTTTTATTTTTTTGTTTTTGTTTTTTGGGGGGCATCACTGGGTTATTGTTTTATATAATGAATTATAAAATAATACTTTTCATTTTCCCCTTTCTTTTGTTTCATGATTTTCTCTGATATACTTTTCTTTATTGTTGATGAATTTGTGCATACACTTGTAGAAAGGACCAAGCGATCAGCAATTAATAACTAGTGAGCAAGTTTTATTGCAGACCCAATCAATTTAATCTAGCTAAATTCTTAGCAGTGTGATGTGATGTAAAATATCCATATCAAAAAGCCTGAGTTTATGAATGAAGTTATTTATCAGATGACTATAGTAGGAGTGGAGGTGGCTGTAGTAATTCAGGTTAATTATTGGGCTTCTAGACATATTTTAACTTTTGCTCACTTAGTCTAAATTGATTTTATTTAACGGGTCCATAGAAGTTAGCAATACACATTAAAAATGCCAATATCATCTTAAAAATTAGATGACATTGGATTAGTTAAAAAAAGAAGCAAAATTCTGATTCCTCTGTTTTACTGTAACTTCAAATTCAGTTTCAGCAATAACTTTGAAGCACTCCAAAGATCACCAAACCAAAAACTCCACTGAGTTCATTTTACGACCATTTATTCAGCAGTTAAAATTATCTTGGAGTCTCAAGGTGGTAATGCATCTAAGATAAATAATATAGGGTCACTATGAGTCAGAACTGACTGAATGGATTTACTTTTATATTTTGCTTTTGTTTTTTAGAGAAATCAGTATCTACAAGTCACAAAGTAAAATTATGAAGAGTTGAAATCGTGGTAAAGGAACAATGAGAACAACAACAACAACAACAAAAAACAATCAAACTAACTGTCATCAAGTTCATTCCAACTCAGAACGACCTTATAGGACAAAGTAGAACTGCCCTTGTGGGTTTCTGAGACTGTAACTCCTTATGGGAGTATAACAACTTCATCTTTTTTGGGTGGAGTCATTTCCAATTGCTGACCTTGCAGTTAGGAAGCCAAGGCTTAACTACTCACTAGGGCATCAAGGGTCTGATACAATAATAGGAGAGCAAGAAATAAAGTATTTAATGCAAATAAGGAAAACACAAATCACACCCATTACATTCTGTAGAACTAATAGGGGAATAAACTTCTAGAGGCACAGCTTAGTGGAAAGATTAACTTGATTTTTTTGTGGAAAAGTCAGAAGGTTGAACTACGTCTAACAGTTTGAACATAGAAAAGTTTTCACTTACATTATTCTGGATCATGTGATTAAAGCACAAAATATGGAAGAAATAATCTTTAAGATAATTGAACTAGCCACCCTCACCTCCTACTCTAGTTTCAGAATGGTAAGATGGTTAAATACTACTTATTATATTGTAGCTCTGGAAATCACCTTTTCTTCCTAGCTTTTGAAAACTATCTTGTTTATGATCTTCAAGGAAGAATATAGGAATATCTTTCTATGGCTAACTGCAATACCCCTAGGAGACAGTTGTATAGAAATTGAAATTTAGATTACTAAGTGAAATAAGATTCATGACTTGAATTATCAGGCACATCATAGTCCTCAGAATGATAGCTTTGTTGTTTAACACTTTAAAGCTGCTTTTGTAGCAGACTTGCCCAATAAAATGAGTTGTTTAATTTCTTGAATTCTACTATTATGACCATTGATTGTGAATTTAAGAAAGGAGAAATTCTTCATATTTCAATATTGTCTCTATGTATCAACATGTTGCTTATTGGCCCAGTTATGAGGATTTTTGTTTCCTTATATTGAGTTGTAATGTATGCCTAAGGCTGCAGTCTTTTATTTTAATGCTCAAAGACTTCCTTGATAATTATCAGAGAGCAAGACTGTGTTATATTATAAAATTTTATATTGCAGCTATTAATAAGACTTCTTGTAATCTTGATGCCACACTTAATAAGTTCCAGTTATGTGCTTAACTTATGTGCTGAGTTTAGATACTGAATAAGTATAGTGAAAAGATATAACCCTGACACTACCTTTCCTGATTATAACTCAAAAAGTGTCTCCTCACTGCTATTGAGTTAATTCTGATTCAATGAGACACAATGGGAAAGGGTAGAACTGCTCCTGTGAGTTTCTGAGATTGTAACTCCCTTTTTTTAAATTGGGGGCTCATACTACTCTTATCACAATCCATACATCCAACCATTGTGCCAAGCACATTTGTACATTTGTTCCCATCATCTTTCTCAAAACATATGCTTTCTGCTTGAATCCTTGATATCAACTCCTCATTTATCCCCTCCATCCCTGCTCCTTCCTTCCTCAAGAACCCTTGATAATTTTTTAATTATTATTTTGTCACATCATACACTGTCCAACCTCTGCCTTTACCCACTTTTCTGGAAGGGGGTTATATGTAGATCTTTGTAATTGTTTCTCCCTACCCTCCCAGTATCACCACTCTCAGCACTGGTCCTGATGGGATCATCTATATGGATACCCTGTATTTCCAATTCCTGTCTGTACCAGTGTAAATCCTCTGATCTAGGTGGATCTATAAGGTAGAATTGGGATCATGATAGTGGGTAGGGGAGGAAGTATTTAGGAAGTAGAGGAAAGTTATGTATTTCATCATTGCTGTACCCTGTACCCTGACTGACTCATCCCCTTAGGACCCTTCTGAAAGGGCATGTCCAGTTGCCTACAGATGGGCTCTGGATCTCCACTCTGCACTCCACTTCATTCACAATGATATGATTTTTTGTTCTTTGGAGTCTGATCCCTGATCCCCTTAGCATTTTGTGATCACACAGGCTGGTGTGTTTCTTCCATGTGGGATATTTTGCTTCTCAAATAGATGGTCACTTGTTTATCTTCAAACCTTTAAGACTCTAGATTTTTTTGAAGCTGGACACTGTAAGCTTTGTTTACCACAAGAGAATGCAACTCTTTATGAGAGTGGCTGGTGGTTCCAATCAGCTGGACTTGCACTTACTCACCCAATGCAGAACCCAGATGACACCAGGGCTGCTGGAAATCTGTTAGTTTTGTTAAAATGACTGCCTTTTGGTCTATGATACTTATAAGCACAATTACTCTTAAATTCCCATTCTTTTCAATGTCAACTACAGATTTTTATGATTTCCATAGTTGGGAGTCTTCACACAGCCAAAAAAACCACAAGTGAATATATTTCTCATATTCTCTATTTCATTCAAAAACCTTTGAATGTTAGCAATTATATTATTTGCTGTACATTCTCCTTTAAACACATTGCATTAGATTGGGTTCTACAGAGAAGTGAAACCAGTGATACTTGTATGTGCTGTATATACAAAAATATTTATATATAAAGGGATTACACAGTTGCTGTTGTTGCTGTTAGGTGTCACTGAACCAATTTGAACCCAGAGTGACCTTATGTACAACAGAAGCAAAGACGGCCTGGTCCTGCACCATCTTCACAGTTGTAGAAATAGTTAAACCAGGTCCCTTCAAGTCAGGCTTCTCTTGAAACATAGGAGCTGATGAACAGGAAGCAGTATAACAAAACAGAGGAAGAATGTGGAACCAGCTAGTGAATACAAAGGTTAAAAATTAGTCAAATGAAACTTTTTAAGTTATCTACTGATATCTCCTGGGATTGGCAGGTGAGATAGCATGAGACTGAAGGATCAGATGGAAGATCCAGCTCTGGCAGAAGTTGAGGGTCAAAGAGAACTCAATTCTACTTGTTCTCCTTTATAGAAAAGGACTTATGGCACTAAGAAGGTATTATCAATTATCAACTGATAAGCTGAGCTCCACCCTTACCTTCACCCAGGAGTGCCACAAGAGTGACATATGAGGGGGTACCCATCCTGCAAAATGGAAAAAGCTTTTCTGGGTGAAGTTTTCATAGTATACATTGTTCCTCCTTGGCAAGGGTTGAGTTAGTACACCCAGTGGTATCACTTAGGAAGATCCTCTCTGGTCATAGTAAATTTTTCATAAAAGTAGTTTCACTCAAATCTCATTTTTTGTGATGGTCAACTTAAGAGAACAGTGTGTAGATATGTCTCCTCCTTGAGAAAAATATCACAGAAACTGTTGTGATGTTGAACACAACTTAAAAGAACAACAGTATGGGAAAAGCTCAAAAGGTGAATTATCAATTGATGAGAAATCATATTCTAAATATCCATCAACTTCCAGAAAGGATGAAAATGCCAGCAAAATTTGTGCACTTGTGCTCAAAAACTGAAAACAGACCACTAACTAGGTGGGAAAGCTTATCTGGACTATCTTGGAGAGAACTTTAAGAGAAGATTTGGAAACAAGAAAGATTGCTGTAAAATTTGGGCCTTATATTCTGACTGATCACAAAAAAGTCTGTCAGGTGAAATGAAAGATCAAGGTGATGCTCCTTTGTGTTTTTATGAGAGGGGTATAGTATATTTTGAGTTCATTCCACCAGGTCGGTCTCTAAATCAAACTTTCTATTTAGAGATTCTGAAGAGATAGCATAACAGTATGCAACAAAAAAGACCTGACTTGTGCCAGATAGGAGAAGGGTTTTGCCACCAGGTCGATGGACCTGTTCATACAGTCATTTCAGTGAGCCAGGTTTTGGCAAAAAAAAAAAAAAAATAGCATGCATCTCTTTGTCTATGCTCTTGACTCATCCATCCTCACTCCATTGTACTTCTTTTTGTTTCTCAGAATGATAAACAACATGAAATAACAGCCATTTGATGATGTAGAAGAGGTAAATAATTTAAAAAAAAAAGGAGATACTGTCACCCATTCAAAGAGAAAAGTTTGAAATTTTTTTCCAAGAGTAGAATTACAGACAAATGTATTAAGTGTAATAGAGAGTATTTGAAAGTAATAAGGCAGTTTTGTTAAAAAATTAAATATATAACTTTGGAAAAAAAAATTCCATTGTTGGTGGGGAGGGGGGGTACCCTTCATATGCTTAAAAACTGCCTGCTTTTTAATACCAGAAGACTTTTACCCTATCTAACAAAGTAGTAATTAGTCAGTAATAAGCTTACTAAGGGACAGAAATCTTTAGTAGTAGTAATTGCTAAAATTAAATTAGAAAACATTTTACATTACTTTCTTTACATTAACATTGTAAGGAAATCCTAATACATAATTTTAACTGTTGGCCAAGAAACCCAATGCACTGTCTCACCCCAGGTACTTCCTCATTCCTGGAATGCATGCATCTCTCAACCCCTCTTCCTCCTTTACTAAAAGGCTACATCTGCACTAGCAATTCCTGCCAATTCTACTTCTGTGACCTGGCTCATGCTAATGATGTATAAAAGGAATGCTCTGGTCAGGGTCCAGAACTTCCGGAAGGCTAACTCTTTTGGGTCCCCTCCTAATAAATGTCCTCTCTTTCAAGTTCTGCAAGAATGCCAGCGGTCATTCAGGAGTCAGTCACAACTTTGCTGCTACAGCATGACATCTCATGATCAGTAGCAAACAATTGACAGTTCAGATTTTCTTGATTATCTCATTATTTAAATTATTTATCCCTTAATGATTGTCTTTACTTGCTGGAACTGTCAACAGAAGATACCACAAGGATATGGTGTTAAAGAACAGGCATTTATTTTCTATCAGTTTAGAAGACTTTCTTTGTCTCCTTCTTCTCCAAGTTACTGGCAGAAATCTGTGGTCTTCTGAGCTTGTAGATCCCTGTCCCAATATTTCCTTCCTTCTCTTGGCCCACATTATACTTTATAAGACACTACTAAAAACCCCAAACCAGCTAAAAGGGTCTAGGACCCACCCTTCTCTAGTTTGACTTCCCCAAGATAACAATAGCAACAGACAACATATTTCCAATCAAGATCACTGGGTCAGTTTGTATAGACTAGAGAAGCAAAATTAATAAACACTCATATTTTATGAGAGTTTTATATAAAGGGTAATTGCACATTAAGCAATCTGTCCAACCCAGTCAATTCCAAGTCCATGAGTCCAACATTAGCCCTTATGTCCAACATTGACCTACAAAGTCCTCAAACTCACAAAACACATGCAATGCATGAGGAAAGCCAAATCAGTGTGCATTTAAGCATCTCAGTACTGGCAGGGATCTGCACATGACTTCTGCAGCACCCAGGGCTACATCAGTATATGTCCAGATGGCTTCTCCTTAAGGATGTCTTACAGGAAGTGAGCCTTGTCAGTTAAGGCAAAGAACAGGTTAAGGTAGCTGCAACTGCTCTAATCATCAAAGAGCAAGAGACCAGAGAACCGGAAAGTCAAGGCTCACCAAGCCACTTATCTTACCACCCTTCAATTAATTCCACATTAATTCCACATGAGCCAGGTTGACAAAATAAACCTTAACTATCATAATCACACCCCCTGTGTCAGGCAGGGTTCTCTTAGAGAAATAAAATTCAGGACACTAGTAATTATTTTTATATATTTATATATAAAGAGAAAAGTATATAAGATAAAAAGAGAAAAAGTTAACTATAAGACAATACAGGTTGCTCAGTGCAACTCACTGGAGTCCTCTGTAGAGCAATCCAGGCTATTGGTTACAGGCAGCAAACGGCAG
>PVJH01011968.1:50761-66587 GCA_004026705.1 Nesogale talazaci | reverse complement strand
GGTGTCAGACATCAATGAGCTAAAATTATATTATTATTAATGAGGGGGAGTACAGATTGGGGACCCAAAGCCCATCAATAGGTGAGGTGACATCCTCTTGCAGAGGGGTTACAAGGAGGAGACGAGCCAGTTAAGATACAGGGTAGTAGCAATGTAATATGCAACCTTCCTCTAGTTCCCAATTGCTGCCTCCCACCCACTATCATGACCCCAATTCTACCACATAAATCCAGCTAGACCAGGATATGTACAGTGAAGTTGAAAACATGGGAAACTTAGGATAAATGATCCATCAAAACTGGTAATAGGAGGGATGGAAGAATAGAAAGGGAAAACCAACTTCAGGGATCTACACTTAACCTCCTCTCTGGGACATGGACAACAGGGAAGTGAGTGTTGGGACACATTGGAAAGTGTACAGTATGAAAAAAATAACAATTTGTAAATTATTAAGGGTTCAAGGGGAAGGGAGGGGGGACGAAGGGTAATATAGGAAGCTGATACTGGGGGCCTGGAGGGAAGGAGAATGTTTTGAGAGTGATGATGGCAATAAGTGTGTAAATGTGGCCTGCATACAATTGACGTTTGTATGGATTGTGATGGGAGTTGTAGGAGCCCCCAACAAAATGATTCATTTTTAAAAAAACCCACAAGAGCCCTCAAATCAATCTATCCTCACAACCCAGTGATAACTTCCTGTCTCTTCCACCAGCTCCCCTTACTAGGAGAAAAGCAAAACTATGAAGAGGAACCCTGATGTTTTCTTCTTTGGTTCTTGGAAAACATCATGTAATCATTTCTGCTTCTGCTTCTGCTTCCCTGGTTCTGCCAAGTCACCTGTGCAAAGAACAGAGAGAGAGAGAGAGACCTCAGACCTTAGACTTCCCAAGTAGTTCTTCTTATGTGGGCGGAAAGTGACTCAGACTCAACCCAGTTGAAAGGTGAGGGGAAAAAATAACCCCCAGTAAGGTCCTGAGAAACCACTAATGTCTCTGTGTGGTACAAACAATGAGAGGTTGGAAGTTGAAGTTCAGTCAGCGGTAAGTTGGAAGAAAGTCCTGGTGATCTGCTTCAGAAAAATCTGTCTTTAAAAACCCTCTGGAGCACAACTGTACTCTGACATATACAAGTCATCATTTGAAATCAGTGTTGACTCTAGAGCAATGGGTTTGAGTGTTTTAAGAATGATGACTATATTCTATGCACATAATACTTGTTTATGCAGTTTGGGGTCAACACAGCTCTCAAAGTATTTTCATAAGTGCATTAGGCTAATTTTACTTTACAGCCACATGTTCAAAAATGACCACAGTGTGCTTCAGAAGAAAGCTTTGGGAGGAAGACTCAGTGGGGTAAAAGCATATAAGCTGTGCATTATTTGTGTAAAAGAGGTCCCGCTGCCACAAAAGCAAGAAACTCTGCTCAGTTAGCCAATTCACAAACAATGCCTCTGTGTGCATGGGACTTTTCGCATTGAATAGGAAGCCCTTTAGATGAGTGTCAGCAGATGGCACAACGTCCATTGGCAGACTTTGGCGATTTGTAGATGGAGATAAAGAGAGTCCCTCAAAAAGGGGTAAATATATCAGACCCTAATTAGGGATCCCTCCAGGACCTTCCATTCTAGGTCTTCAGCCCCAGATTCTAACCACTCTGGTTAGCGTACCCCTACATGTACCCGATGTGTTCTGCACTGATTTTACTGACTCAGCTGGACTAGTTTGAACTAGTTCAAAGCTCTGCTTTACCAGCCAGGATGGAAAAGTACTAACCTAATGATTAGCTTTTAGTAAGTTTTTTACAGGGGCTTTGTTTTGCGGAAATCATGCCATTAGATTCAGCCAACAAGTTGATGCCTCTATATTTAACGATCATATATATCTGCAGAAGCTTTGAAATGTCTGCATCTTCATTAACCCAGTATTATCCCTGTCTGTTGCCGAATGCTGGTGTCCTGCATTGAAAACTCTTTCTCATCTCTCCCCTGGAAAGGACACCCTGCGCCTTCTGTGCTTGTGTGATCACAATCCCCATGTGTTCCTAAATCCTCACTTCCCTATCTCAAAAGCCATTCCCTTCACCAGTTTTGTCCTTAACAGTGGACATTAAGTATCTTTGGCTCATTTCACTTTGCTGTGACTCCCCCTCTCTGAGGTTCTAGCGAGTGGTGGCTTGAGCTCCTGTTTGTGCCCAGTCCCCAGCCAACACTGATTTGCTACAACAGCTCATCCTATGAAGGCATAGCTTTCATGACCATTCAGGGAGTCACCTCCCTTCTTCCCCTCCTCATCTATCCAGTTTAACCCAGTCACCTCATGGAAGCACTATCCATCTTTTTTATGTTCCTTTGTGGTTCTACTCATTCTTTCTTTTTTCTTCCCCCCCCCCCCATTCTTAATTTTTTATTTGGATTCTCTCCTCCTCAGTGATGCCTTCTCATATATTAAGTACATAGAAGCAGGCTACCTTCTCTTTTTTGTGGTACTCACTTTGGGTCCACGTCTATTATTAAATGGCAAGTGAATCCCCTCATGTTCAAGAGCCTCCCCAGTATGCTCCCTATGTAGTCACTCAGGCTTCCCCAGGCTTCCCTTATCCAAGCTACTTACCAATCTTCATCCTCTCACATCAAACTATAATTATAATGGCATTTCTTCAATCCCCGGTGCCAGGGAATTGAGATTCCCTTCTCCATTGAAGGAGGAGCGTTCATGGCATGCTGGGAGGCTTTCTGCTCCCATAAAGATGTATGGGCTCAGAATCCTTAGTGAGTGCTTCTACACTATCTTATTGGTCTTTATTAGTCAGAATCAACTTGATGGCAGTGAGTTTGTCATTGGTATTGCAACTTACAAAATGCAGAATAGGAAGGCTTAGAGAGAAGCAGCCATGAGTGGGGCTGGGTAGAGATGAAAAGTTGTGTTGGGAGAGATCAAGGATGGCTCCTTCCCTAGCCCCTGCCTTCCCTATCCAAACCTGAAATCAAGGCAGAACACTAGCAACTGCACTATGTTGGTTAACTTGATGTGCCGATGTGGTTAGGCTATGTGCCCAGTTGGTACTTTGTTGATAGGAATAACATGTACAATGAGGTGGTCAAGTCAAGGAGATTACCCTGGAGAATGTGGGGGCATCATGCTGTCAGCTGATAACCTAGGAGCAAAACTGGACGCCTCCTGGAAAAGGCAGTATTCCCCCCTCAAGATGAACAGAAAAATCTTTCTTTCATCCCTGGTTTGCATTCTACCCCATGGATTTTGGACTTTCCATATTCTATAATCTCATTAGCTAAATCTTTAACATCAGTCAGTCTTTTTTGTGTTTCCTGCTCTTATCTGTCTCTTCTCTATCACTCACATGTCTGTCTTCTATCGGTTCTGCTTCTTCCAAGAACCCTGATTGATACTTCCACTTACCTGGCAAGATATTATGAGAACAATGCTCCCCAAACATTTCTGTGAAACTCCAATGGCCATTTCATTTGACAGATCCTTATATGATCTGAGTACCTCTGAAATCAGATCTTCCTTTTCAATCCTAGCAGAGGAAATTACCCATAAACTTGACTTCTCAGGGAGTTAATTAGTGTCTAGGCTTCTTTGAGCTGCCACCATTCATTATTTCTGACCAGGTTTCTACATGTCAAATGCAGAGAGAAGAGAATTGCTGATTTCGTAGTAGATTGTATATCTTGGTTCACCAAAAATGCATACAGTGGGTTTCAAATTCTGTTTCAGAAAATAATTTTGTTTTTAAATATGTTCTTTTGTTGACTGAAGAGATCCCTCTTAGTTGGTTGTGGAGTTAGGTCCCCTTTTACCTTCATTTAGGCCTTTCTTTCTCTTCTGTCAATATCGGGGTAGAGATATTTTTAAGTCAAGTCTTGATTCCTTAGTCTCAGGCAAAAGCAAAGTGGCTTCTACTGGTGTAGCCAAGAAACTGTTCTCTTAATTAACATAATTATAGATATCATAATAGTTATAAACTTTAGGATTTCAACTGTTAAGACACAGATAAAAACACACTACTCACTGAAGTTTTCAACCATGCACCTATAATCTGAAAAACTATCCATTGAAATGAATATTTGGAAAATCGGTGCCTACTTTCCCTGGATTTGCTGGAAAAAGATAGAGAAGGCATGTAATTGGGGAGAGGAATGACTTTTGAGCACCCAAGAGACAAGACCACAGTGAAGAAATAGTAGGAGGAAGATGGAAGGCAGGCTGGGAAACTCCTGTGAGGGAGAGGGGTGAACAAGTATACAGCGTGGACTCTGAGTTTAGGAAATATGAAGTTAGAGCAAGTGTGATGGACTTAACTGCGTCCCCCCAGAAGATAAGTTGCCATCTGATCCCGTTACCTGGAAATGTGAAACGGTCCTTGAAGATGTTGTCGGTCAGTTTGAAGTCATGCTGGGATTGCTTGGGGCCTAATTCATTCAATATTAAGCAGGGGTCTCACAAAAGAGGATAGAGACACAGAGAATGAGAAAGATGAAGGTGCCCATGCCAAGTTGTATCGACAGGTTAAGGAAAACGGGAGCTGCCAGACCCTGGGAGAGACAAGAGAAGGTCTTCCCCTAAAGACATTGGTGAGAAGTGGCCCTGCCAGTGACACCCTTAATTCATATTTCCAGGCTCCAGAGTGGTCAGGAAATTCATTCTATCATTAAGTCACCCAATCGGTTGTGGTTTGCTGAGGCAGCCCTGGAAAATGAACACATCAAGATAGGCACAAAGGAGATCTACTGGGGCTACTGATGTAAGGCTGCCTGTGTCAGATGGGAGCTAGCTTCAGAAAAACACATCTCCTCAAGAGATGATTCTTCTGTCATTAAGTTATCAGGGATAATATGTGAAACAAATTCCTCCATGGCTAAAACCAAGAGCATAAACTAGATAGCTGCTTAGCTGCTTCCACTAGTTCTTTATAAAAGAAAAAAGGAACATCTGGGTTACACAAAATGGTATTAAACGAAAAGCTTAATGTCATTCTGACACAGAGGCCATCCCAAGGTCACTGACTCAGACCAAAATGTTCAGTTTATCAATGTTCCTTGGGAAACATAGGACCTATAATCAAGGGTCCAGGAAAATAAGAGCCTGCACATGTCACTCTAGAATAAGAATCATGGACATAGCTAAGATGATGCCGAACTGCATATCTGAAGCCCTGCCACTTTGCTAGTGAAGGCTAGCCCTTTTCTGTGTCCCATAGCTCTTATGGGGTATGTTCCTCTTCCTGAGGGATTTGTGTCCTGGTATCAGCCTCTAAGAGTCTTATCATGAAGAAAGAGAAAGATGTGCAGAAGGGGCACTCTGGTAAGAGGTTCTCAAAGCCCCTTTCTCCCAGTTGAAGGAGAAGAAAATTGGTTTAGGACTGAGGTATCCAGATGCTCAGCCACGATGGACAAGTTAGCAATATTTTCCCAGACTGCATCCTCATGTCTGCTTCTATTAGTTGTTTGGGATTACAAATGAGTCCTCCCAAAAGATAGACACGGGATCTTTATTGGTGAGTGACTCAGCCCAGCAACTACCTCAGCAGGTGAAGAGAGATTGTGACCCAGAAAAATTAGTACAAGACAGAGAGTGAGGTAGTGACAATGCAGGCAGTGTAACCTTTTACATCTCTTACTGGCTTCTTGAGCCCCAACATCTCCATGAGGGTTTGCAGGAACTGTCTATGTTATCTTGTGGACAAGGTCAGTTTCCTACAATGATGTCCTCTGGGCAGGAGCTCATCATACATTTTCCAAGGTTATCCTTTCTTGTTCTTCTTTTTCTCCTAATTTTCACTCACTGATAACCACAGGTTAGGATGCAGAAACAGAGTAGACATTCAGTAATAGTACCAGCCAGGGTTTTTCCCAGATTTGGACAGACTAGGTGACTGTATGTTCCCTTTGAGCAAACTGCAGCTCTTGGACCATATGTGGCTCTTTTGACATGTATATTTGGTTATGAAGTAAAATTGAAAATGAAAATAAAATGATTATGGCTTCATTTAAAAGATATTATTCGGATGATAGTGATGTCATTGATTTGTAAACAAATATTTGTGGCTCTTGAATAATATTTAAATTGCTGTGAGGGACAGGATTGGCTCTTCCATCTCAAAAGGTTGCTGATCCTTGTTCTAAAACATAAGGACTAGAGAGAGGCTCAGAGGTAGTAGAACAGATAATATGGTGTCCAAGCCTACTACAGTGCTGCCAAGTCAGCCTCTGGAGCATGGTAACCTCATACACAATAGGGCAAAACTCTGTTTGAATCCATGCCATCCTTATGATCACTTTTAAATCAGACTGTTGTACATCATAAGATTTTCATTGGCTGATTTTCAGGAGTATATCACTATACATCTTTTCCTAGTCTGTCTTAGTCTGGAAGTTCTGCTTAAACAAGATCAGTTTAATAGCAACACACAAGCCTCTATTGACAGATGAGTATGTCAGAAAAGGATCCTAATTTTCCCATGTGAAAGGTAAGAATTTTATCACTGATTTACTATTTTCCTAGCTGAAACAACCTTAAATGATATGGACACAGGGATCAAACCCAATCCAACCCCCAGCCCTTTGGTTAGCCATCCAACCCTTACAGACAGCTTCACCAAGGCCCCCACAGGAAATACTGTCTTGAAACTGGGATATGTGGTCATCATACTTCGAGGCCATCTTCTAACTAAGGGCATTGAGGTCACGTCTTGATGTATATTGCTCTAGGTTACACGACTATTTTGTAGCCAGGTGAAGGACATACCCTAATTTTCTTGATTCTCATTATAATGAGTCAGTGGTAAAATTCTGGTAAAAATTGGTACTGCCTTCAACAGCTCATCAAGAAGTATACCACAACATCACTGTCTACACTCTCTACACACCTTGTCTAAATCTCTAATATGCAATCATCAGAGTCTGTCTTTGTTGGTTATCTCTACAATACCTTTGTCCCAACTAATACCTAGGGAGAAAGAGTCTTTATCTTCATTGACTGATATAATGAGTAAACTAATCAAAATGGGGGAGAGGATCAAAGACGACTAAGACATAGTCTTCAACTTGAAGAAACCCAGGGTTTACTGTAATTCCAAATCTCTAAAGCAGGCATGATAAAGCAAGAGGGTGAAATGATGAGTGCGATGTGTGGAAGGTCTGCTGGGAGCTGTAAAGAACTGAGAGGGATTATCCTCTCCAACCTCTACAGGCCAGTATAACCTTCTTGGAAGAGATGAGGATTTCGTTTGAGCTGAAATGGATGAGTGTGTGTGGTATAGGCAGTGACTGGGAATATGAGGGACTGAAGTTCATGGAGATGAGAAACAATATACATGCGTAGGGAAAAGACGTTCTGGGACATAGTATTGTATGAACAAGACCTGTGAAGGGACTTAGAGCCAGTGTGCCACGCGGCAGCCTTGGACTTGCAAGCTCACGTGTTTTAAGCAGAATGGGGTATAGTACAATATGTTCACAATATGTTCACAATGGGGTATGGTAGATGTAAGGGGTTCACCATTGTTGCAATATCTAACAAAAGTCAAACCGTTGTTGTAGAGTTGGTTCAGACTTTTTGTCAGCCTCTGTGCACTGGAGTAGACCTTTACTCCATAGGGTTTTCGGGAAGCAGATTTCCAGCCCTTTCTTCTCAAAAGCCTTTCAGTGGACTGAAACAGTCAAAATTCCAGTTTGTGGCTGAGTGCACTTTTATCCATCTGCACCACTGAAGGACTCTATTGCTACCTAAGGGCACTAGGGTTAGTTTACATTTTTATTCAATCATCTGTCACTAATGAAGAGCTGTTCAGTAGCTCATGCAGTGATGACCCTCTTCTGTTGCTATAGGACTTTATAGGAATTCTATTTTTAAAATTCTACTGGAGAGAGAGAGTGGAAAGAAACACAGTCTGAATTGTCATTCATGAACACTCAAACATGTGCAATGTAAGTAGAAATTCCCATGTTGATGCCAGCTTATTTACTCCTTGGGGCCTAATGTAGTGAAAATTCTAATTCAATATACCTACTCCTCTTTCACTTTGGGAGAAAGATGAGGCTTTTATTTACTCCTTGGGGCCTAATGTAGTGAAAATTCTAATTCAATATACCTACTCCTCTTTCACTTTGGGAGAAAGATGAGGCTTTCTAATTTCACAAAGAGTTACAGTCTTGAAAACCCGTGGGGCAGTTTCAGCCTATCCTATAGGGTTTCTGTGGATCAGCCTATATTTGATAATGGTGAATTTGACTTGGTTTTTAACCCCTCACTTACAGACTATCTTGCTATCTGGCCCTTTATCTTCCTAAGATCTACAATTAATCAATTTAGGATATTAATGACATATATCTGAATGCTAAGATGTGAGGTCAGAGTGAGAGTAATGCTGTCATGTTTAAGTTTATGTGCCAATGTGACTGGGCCAACTTTTTTAGTGGATTTATGGTCATGCAATAATATAATTTGGAAGTTATGCAATAATATTATTTGGCATTTATGGAATGATGTCATCCTTCATTCTGTGGCCACCCACTGTTTTCATACTGATTCTCATATACCCATGGGAATGAGTGAGGAGTTGGCTTTAAGCAGAACGGGGTATAGTACAATATGTTCACAAGGGGGTATAGTAGATAAAAAGGGTTCACCATTGTTGAGGCTCATTAAAATCAGTTTTTTTGTTGGAAATAATGAATTCAATAGTAATATATAGTGACTTAAAAAAACTTAGCAGATGTTTAAAATTCAATGTAGAGTAACAATTTAGAAATAATTATTGAATTCAATAAGAGTAACAATCTAGATGAGCCAGTCAAGGTACAATGTAGTAACAATGAAATATACAACTTTCCTCTAGTTCTCAAATGCATCCTCCCATCCACTATCACAATCCCAATTCTACCAGACAAATCCAGCTAGACCAGGGGATGTACACTGGAATCAGAAACATGGGGAATTTAGGATAGATGATCCCTCAGGACTAGTGGTGGGAGTGGTGATACTGGGAGGGTGGGGGGATGGTGGGATAGAAAGGGGAAACCAATTTCAGAAATCTACATATAACCTCCTCTCTGGGGCATGGACAACAGGGAAATGAGTGAAGGGACACATAGGACAGTGTGCTGTATGAAAAAGTAATAATAGCTTTTAAATTATCAAGGGTTCATGGGGGAGGGGGGTGGGAAGGGAAATATGGGGAACTGGTACTTGGGCCCTAAGTTTTGAGAGTGAGGAGGGCAACAAGTGGGCAAATATGACCTGCATACAATTGATGTATGTATGATCATGATGGGAGCTGTATGAGCCCCTAATAAAATGATTTATTTTAAAAAAGGAGGTGCAAAGAGGAGCTTATACCAAGGACTCAAGTAGAAAATATTTGGAAATGAATATGGCAACATGTGTACAAATATGCTTGGTACAAATGATGTATTGAATAAGAGCTGTAAGAGCCACTCCCCAAAAATCATTGGGAAAAAAAGAGTAACAATCTAAAAATGAACTCGTATTGCTCTCAGTACAATTAATTATAAAAGTTATTATTCTCTACTATGAGTAATCAAGGTTTTCTCTGCACTTCTTCTATCTGTCAAGATCAAATGAATTTTTTCTACCTTTAAAAAATACATAAATTTAGGGAATGAATAAGAAATCTTTACTCAGAACTTCAAGGAGGCAACATGAGTTTTGAAACAGTTTCTAACTGGGGAAGGTGTCAGTGGGTAACTCCCTGACTTTCCTTATATACAGAATCATTGTAGAGTTCCCACACTTCATTTCAGGGAGGGAAACATCAATCTGACTTTTAGCAATTACATCTTTCACATGCACAAAAGACTTTTAAGGGTGGGATTTAGGAGAAAATCTTCCCACTTTTAAAGTCAACTGTGCCAACCTGGCCAATGAACACATGTGGGAATTAATTGAAGTGCAAAGAGATAAATGGCTTGTCGAGGCTCGCTTTTCTTGTCTCTTGCTATTTGATGATCAGAAGCATGTGCAACTGCTTTAGCTGGTTCTCTGCCTCAACTTGCTAACTACACTCTCTGTGGGACATAGACCTCATGGACAGTATCGCCGTAGTGTGAAGTTCCTTCAAGACCTGCTTCACTAGGCTACTGGCATATACATCACTTGAGCTGGGGGCTGTCAGATCCTGTCATCTCACTGAATGTTGGTGGCCTGCCTTGCTGTTTGCTGCCAGTGGCTAGATTGCCTGAATTGCTCTACAGAAGACTCAGCTGTTTGCTTTCCTGACTTGCACCCTTCAGTCCTTGTGACTTGAAGGACTGCCAGTGTGTTAGCTTTCTGAGCCATTTGTACTGCTCTGCAGACTAATTGGCTGTTTATTTATTATGTTCTATCTATATGTCTATCTATATAAAATTATAAGCAACCTGGTCTTGTTTCTCTTGAGAACCCTAACACATCAACTAAGACTATTATTATTTTCTTTGGAAGATGTAGAATGGTAGTACCCACCTATATAACTTGGAACCTTTGCTTACTGGTGTGTACTCATTTCTCAAGCTCCTGTTTAAATTGTAATTCCAATGTTCATTTTAGATACGATTTTATCTGGTCTTTGTTTTGCCCACCTAACTAATGGTGGTAGGTGAAACTCATGTGGGAATGCTGGTATCCTGTGTCTGAATCAATCAAATGGAGTCTCCTCCTGCTTTGGGAGCAGCTTGATATTTGAACAGCTGGTGCCCTCACTTCAGGAAGAGAGAACTTGAGCCCCTGCTTTGAGGATGGAACAGTGCCATCTTGATCCTGAGCTCTCTAAACAAGATTGTTTCAAGCCTTAAAGTTATATGAAGTGTTTTTCTGGGGGGTGGTGGAAGGATGGTGGTGGTGGAGGTGGTGTTGTTAATTTGATGAGATCCTTTAAGAAAGGGAAAATTCTCCCACAGGTTTCTTCTTCACCTGTTTTTGCATGATCAATCAGAATTCTGCAGCAAAGACATCCAACATCACCACTTTCTACTTTGGACTAATTTTCCTTTAGATTGCAGAAAAAGTGCAGAGAATGCTAAGAGAGATATAATTCTGTACATAAAAGACAAATAACTGACCCCATTTCATGTGGTTGAACTTCTTTTCAAAGAGGAAAATAACAATGGTAAAAATGTTGCTGAGTAAGAAGAAGATCAGAAAACCCCCTGGGGTTAGCTTGGCAAGCACAGGATACACCCACTTTCCACTCTTGTAGAAGATCCAAAGGATCCTGCAAAAAAGGAAAAGTCACAACAATTAGGGTCGCAGAAGGGAAACAAGTATTTTCTGCTTTGCATTGCTGGCGTTCCAGAGCCCTCATCAGTGATATTTGTCAACAGCTGAAGTGTTCCCAAAAAGCAACACAAGTGAGTTTTTCCTGGGTAAATCGATTTAATTCAATAAAACATTCTGACTCACAGGCTGTGTTTGCCTGATTTGCCTAATCCATTAGGATTCAATGTTGGTAAAAAAAAAATGTGAGAACATCAAATATAGCATTAGCCAAAAGAGACCGTGTAAGAACATGAGTTAGTTCTTCCTCCAATATGTATGACCGGCTGGGACATGGGGCCTATTTAGATAGCATCTATTTGCTGCTTATCAGCTAGAGAAATGGAATTATTTTTTATTGTTTTGGCATCAAAAACCAAGGTGCAGCTTGGATTCAATCTCCAAATCTGTTGGGGGAAAGAAGGGCAACTATCTGATACAATACGTTGAGGATCTAACTGACGGTCCATGAATTTGGCCACTGTTAGACTGGCAAGTAGGAGCCACTGTGGCGTAGTGGGTTAGCAATTTGAAGCCACCAGATGCTTCAAGGCAGAAAGAAGACTTGCTGGATGAGTTTGGTTCTCAGAAGGGGGTAAGCGGGAAAGGATAGATTGACAGTGAGGCTCCACTATAGTTTATGAGAGCAGAAAATATAAATCATTTATGGAAGATAGAGAAGGAAAGAAAATTCTGGGAAGAGTTGTTATGCTTAAGTGAAACCTATACATACAGTTTCCTGGAAACCAGCTGTATGAGGTCAGGCAGAGGTCTGACATCACTTAGAGCCCCCGATAAAATTATTGGAAAAAAAATTGAATGTGATGCTCTATCAGCTGCACTTGAGAATGGATTAGGGGTACAGAGTCTAGAACCAGGCCATTCTAGTTGAAATCCTGGTCCAGTGGTTCTTGGGTACCACAGAGGTGGCTCTGACTCATAGTGACACCCAAAAATACAGCAAAACCAAACTTGCTGCCATTGAGTCTCTGCTCACTCATATGGACCTGAGACTGTAACTGTCTATGGAGTATAAAGTCAGGGAACCTAGTTATGAAATATGAAAGTCAGGATGATTTTCAGCACAGCTGGCAGAGTGGTTACACTTTGGACAGCTAGCTTAAGGATCCTCAGTTTGAAATCCCCAGTTCCTCTGTAGGAGAAAGGAAGACTTTCCACTTCTGTAGAGTTACAGTCTTGGAAACCCACAGTTCTACCCTGCCTCTGGGGTTGCTATAAGAGTTAACTACATAGAACAGTGCTGGGCACATAGAAACTCTTAAATCGGGCCTCGAAAGCATCTGAGGGAGGGTACAGTGGGGGACTACTCAGTCTTGTTTCTCTGAGGCTACACATCTCTTGTAGCAACTAGGATAGACTAGAACCAACTATATATATATATATATATATTGCATCACTGCCCTCTGGTGGTTGTGGGAGCTCCCCAGTGCTGCTCCTGAGAGCCACTGCTGGATTTGAACTGCCAAGCCCGTGGTCCGCAGTCCCACATTCAACCACTTATAACACTGGGACTCAGCCTGGAACAACATTTTAAAGGGAGCGATCACTGCAACACAGATTGATGCCCCGTTAGGTTCATTGGGCCTCCAGCACCATCTGTTCTGGTAGTCCTCCGTCTGACAGAGCTGCCACCATCTTGAACTTGTCAGTCATTCTACCACAGGGAAAAGTGACCACAGGTTCTACTGGCAGTGGAATGTCTAGAACTTGTTAATAGTTACTCCTACCACTGGGAGGTTGGGAAGTATAACCATGCTATCTAGATTTGAGGAGGAGAGAGGCAAGGGGAAAATGAAAATATCTGATGAATAACCTTAATGACTACAGTATCTTTCAAATGGATTCGTATCCAAAAGTTATTTTCTGGGTATCACTGAACCATGTGAGTTCTCAAGACTGAGTTTTCCAGAAATTTCTTTTTATCCCCTAGTATCTTTTTCACACCTTAGTTCACACATCTATCTTGTAAGTAGCAAAATTTCATATCACTTTAGAGATGTTGTCAGGAGAGACTATATCCTAGGAAAAGAGTAATACTTGGTAAAGTAGACTCAAAAAACCAAATCACTGCCAGAGAGTTCATTCTGATTCATAGAGACCCTGTAAGACAGGGTAGAATGGCCTCCTTCGAGTTTTGAAGACAATAGTTCTTTAGGGGAGTAGAAAGCTTGTCTTTCTCCTCTGGAGTGGCCCATGACCTCAAACTTCTGACCTTGTAGATCACATTCTAATGCGTAACCAAGAAGCCACCAGTGCTCCTGGTAAAGTAAAAGCAGAAGACCCTTAAGGAGATGGATTGCTATAACAATGGGCTCAAACAACAATAATCACGATGACAGTGCAAGACCGGGAAGCATCTTCTCTCTTGTGAGTGAGGTCACTAAGAGTTGGAACCAACTGGACAGCACTTAACAACAACAATAGCTCATGATGCTACTATGTATCACATAGGCTCACTGTAAGTCAGAACCGCCATGATGGCAGTTGATGTCACACACACACACACACACACACACACACACACACACACACACCTTCTACTCTGCCCTACAGGGTTCCTTCTCAGTCAGAATCAACTCCATGAAAGTAAGTATTTGTATGTGTGGGTGTGTATACCCATGCACATATATTCTATATACCAGGAACTAAAAGGACAGAGGATGTCAGTTTTTCAAGTGCAGAGAACACTAGTGCCTTTTGGGGAAGTAGTTTCCAACAGGGAGCTCTAGTTACTTGATAGAAATGGGTAGCTGCTTTGGGTGACTTTACCGGTGTACCGGAGCTTTGGGTATATGATGCTTTGGGCCGTGAAACACAAAGTCATCCATTCAAACCCATGAACTGCTCTGTGGGACAAAGATGAGGCTTTCTAGTCTGGAAAATGTGTCAGCCTCAGAAACCCACTTGTACAGTTCTACCCTGTCCTTTACGCTTATGAGTCAGGACCAACTGGTTGGCAGTGACTTTGAGGTTTCGGACTCGGGTGCAGAGTGAATCGTGGTGGTTTGGTGATATCTGTCTCGTCTTCTCTATGGGAGACCTGGGGTTGTTTCTGAGTCATGGTGCCTCCAGTATAGCCACCACCTCTCTGCTAGTGGAGGCTTGCTTATGCTATGGTGCTCAACAGGTTTAAGTGGAGCTTACTGGCTAAGACTGGCAATATGAAGAAAGGCCTGGGGATCAGTCTCTAAAAATTAGCCAGTGGAAACCATACGGACCACAATGGATTGAGATAACTGATCACAGAGATGAAGCAGGACCATTCATTGTTGTGTCCCACTGTCTGTGGGCTTAGCAGGAGTTTGAAGCCTACTCAATACCAGCTAAGACCACAACTATGGCGACTAGCTCTGTGTAACTATCCACAGGCAGTTCTCTGCTGTCTTGCCAGCCAAGCAACATCATGACCTTTGGAAATTGGGAGGTGTACTCAAAAGCTTTCAAGGTTTGGGTTAATCTGATGTCTCCCTCTTTGAAGAGGTCTGTGACACTAAACTCCGTTCAGAGAAATGTCTTATATGTTCATCAATCTGGCAGGTGAATCTATGTGAGTCAGGCTGGGTTGACAACACAGAGTAAGCGAACATGACCTTTTAATAGTCATTTGCGATCTTAAATACAGTCATGTCACATAGTTATCATGGAAATGTGTGCTGTATGCACCTTATCAGTAGGGGGAATGTGTAGTCCCGTGGGTTAAGAGACGTGAAGCGAAGTAGGGGTTGTGTGCTTTAGCCAGACAATTCCTAAGGAGCTCATGCTCCTGCCCCGCTGTCAAGTCCCACAGAACAAGGGGAGTGGGGCAAGAACTGTGGAGCTGGAGTGTTACCACGAGTTGTTTATCCAGGAATTGACTGGGGTGCGAGGGGTGGGGGTGGCAGCCTCTTCATGTCCTCGCAAAGTCAGTTGTGTCTCATCTCTCCCTAGAACACACCCTTCAGACTCGAGGCTTCTTACTCCACCAAGAACCATGGGGTTCTTGCACCTCCACCTTGTCGATGACGTGATCATTCTTGTTCCCTTTGCTGCCCCCCCTCCCCCTTTGCTAGTTGTTGTTGAGTTGCTTCTGACTTCTGGTGGCAGGACATCCAGGAGGGTCAAATGTTGTTGGGTCCTGCGCCATCCTCATGATTCTGGGTGTGTCTTTTCAGTGTTCATGGTTAATACAGTTTGAGTGACTTCTAATTGAGCACCTCATCTTCCAGCACTTTGCCGGGCAATGCTTTAGGGTTTTCACTGGGTGGTGTTCAGCAGCAGCCTTTCTTCCTAATCTGAAAACCCTGTGAAACCGCCTCCCCATGGGCTACCTCGCTAAGATTTCAGACATTGATGGCACAGTTTCCTGACTCACAGCGACACAGGAATGGGATGTTCCTGTTCTCTGGACTGGGCTATTTCCCCCAATAGGCTCTTCCTACTTCTCTACTCCTTCTTTCTTCTCCTCCCCCTCCTCCCTCCCCGCCCCCTCCCTTCCTCCTTTGACTTTCTTTCAGCAATCTCAGCTCTCCATAGACTTCAAATGCCCGCATCCC
>PVJH01011968.1:0-50661 GCA_004026705.1 Nesogale talazaci | reverse complement strand
TGGGGGCTCTTAAATCTCTGATCACAATCCACACGATCGTCCACTGTGTCAAGCACATTTGTGCCTATGCCGCCCTCCGCATTTCCGTCTCAGAAACCCACAGGGCCAGTTCTGCCCCGTCCTACAGGGGGACCTATGAATCGTGATCAATGCCACGGCGGTGAGCTTGTTTTGTTTGTTTCATGGATGGAGTCGTGGCGGCAGAGTGGTTATGCATTGCACTCCTAACTTCAAGGTCGGCGGTTAAAGCAAACAAAAAACCCCACCAGCTCCTCGATGGGAGAAAGATGAGACTTCCCACCTCTGTAAAATTTGCAATCTTGGGACCCCACAGAGGCAGTGACCTATGGGGTCATTATGAGTCATATTCAACTCGAGGGCAGAAAGCTTGGTTGTTTGGACATATCCGTTAAAATCAAATCGGCTTGGCTATTTCCACGGTGTCTCTCAAGTATGTCCTTCCTTTCAGAATGCTTCCCTGGTGTCCACTTCAGGCGTGACTGTCTTTTTTTGTCTGCTACAGGCATTTTGGGTGGAAAGAAGTTGAGGTTTGGGCTGAAAGGATGAGACATGTAAGCAGCCCTCTCTTCTCCCATGGCTTTCAATCCACATCAATTTGCATACAGGCCAGGCTGGAGCCCAAAGGCTGGTAGTGAGTAGCCTCTTATTCTTGTACCTTTTCATGTATTGATATTTCTTGCAGAAGTCTTTATATCATATTGATTTTCACATGTTCCTTTCCCTTTATTTTCCCACATTTCTACTTATCTATGTTCTCCCCTATGGTGGCAATCCTGCCAGTCGCTTCAGGGCCTGGGTCCAATGCACATTTTTTATGAAGCCCTTTCCTTACATTCAGCCAGGTGGACCCCACCTCCTCTCTCCGTGCTCCTGTGACTCCTTTTATGACAGTTTGCTTTGCCCTTCCCGGGTGCATTTTTAGCATGTGTATGCGGGGTCTCACCTCCTCTTGTTAAGTACACACTCCTTCAAGGCTGGGGCTTGGCCTCTCATAAATAACGTGGCTTTCCCCAGCAGGGCCAACCCTGTGTCCAGGGAAATATTTGCCCAAGAAAAGGATGAATAAAAGCCAGCCGAAGGAACGTTGCGTTTCTGTTTTGCTGCTCCTCAGAGCAGCCTGAGAGAGCGAGGCGAGGTGCTTTGGGGTGAGAGAGAAGGAAAGAATGAGGCAACTCCTGTATGCACAAGTGACTCATGCTTTCTGAAGGAAATGAAAGAGTGGCAGTTATCGCTGCTCTGCAAAGGCTTATTTTCCCACTTGGGCGCCAGGCCTCACATTCTGCACGCTGAAAAAATAGCACGAGGCAAGGGCCATATCAGTGGTGTCTCTAGGGCCGGTGTCACCCTGCGCTGTGACTCGTGATGTCACCCCGCTCACCCCCATGGGCCTCCCCTCCTCCCAGACTGTATGTACCAAAGCCTTAGTAGTATTCATTATCAGTTCTCCCCACAGGGATGGGTGTGATCAAGATAGTTGTACAGTTGCTTACATGGAAGCGTTCTTAGATTTTAGGAAGCCTCTCATCAAGATTATTGGGTGAACGCTTGCTATATTGAATTAGATTGTTCGTTTCAAAATCACTGCTACCTGAGCAGAAGCCTTTTTTCTCTTCTTTTATACTTTTATAAGTGACTAAGAAACATGAGATATGTTCTCAAATACTGCTTACTGCAACCTTGTAGTCCAAACACCAGAAAACCTGGCAAAGTCAATCATCATAAAGACCCGTGGAGTTCTGGTGGCCCAGTGCTCACCCAGGGCTCCGCTCAAGGACAGCAGTTTGACCCTGTGCACTGCTCTGAGGGAGAAAGACAAGGCTTCCTACTTGCGTAAAGAACGACGTCATGGCCAGGTCTACCCTGTGCCATGGGGGACCCCGAGGCAGCATCGACTCAGGGGCAGTGAGAGAGAGCACAACAACACGTACTATGTCGTGAAGTCTCATGACTTCAAGTCTCACTGCAACCGAGTCATACGACGGCTCTAACCTGAACACAGTGGAAGGTTCCCCAGGTAAATGAGCGTCGATTTTGCATTTCTGTCTCCTGATCCATGTAAGCTGGGCTTACAAGCAAGGCTTTTGCTGTTATGAGGAACACCAGGGATGAGCTATTTTCTGAAAAAATAATAACACATTTCCAAGGGGATCCCGCACCCTCGTTGTAGAGTCACTTTGATGTCGCCTCTTCTGAGAGTATCATCCCTGAGGGACCCACCGTGCCTCAGCTGAGGAGGTCTCCACGGTGTGTAATGTCGGTGGCTATTTATAGGTCACTGTGATGTGGTTTTGGCGAGCACAATGCTTCTCCAGTTCAGAGATCCTGCTACTGTGCTGTCTCGTGCTGGCGTCTCGTGTCTCTCTGGCTCTGAGCCCTAGCCTGTACCTCTTCCCTGCTCGGTGACTTCCCTATTTGACCATCCATAGTGGCCCACCCATGGCCACATCCTTAAAAGGTCTCCATGAAGATCACCATCCCTGGACCTTGTTCACAGCCTTTTGTGACTAGGGGGTCTGGTGGGTCCCAGTGCCTTCTTAAATTGCCCTCCTCTTTGGGGGCTGGAAGGCACCAAAGAGCGTGGGCTCTCCTAATGAGTGAACGAGGACAATGGTGATTCAGTACTTGGATTCTAGTCGTTGACGCAGGAAACTGGGGCCTAATTCTGGTCAATGCACCTCATGGGTAGCCACCACCTCTCAGCGGAGGTTTGTGGGTTGCTTTGGTGCTATGCACATTTTCCAGACAGAGATGGTCTAGGAAGCATGGTCTGATGAAAAACGACCAGGGAAAGCCTCCAGATCATGCAGGTCTGCTCTATAATCCATTTAAGGTATGGAGTGGACAAGTAGGGCAGTAGTTCCTTCCACTGTGCAGGGGCTCACCTGAGTCAGGGTCACTCAGTGGCAGCTAACAACAATTATAGAATGGACAGAGGTGCTTCAACATAACGGAGCAGTGCAAAGTATACTTGCATGGGTGTACTTGACTCTTCCTAGGAAAAATGAAAGCAGCCCTGGGGGGGGGTATATTGGTTATTCGTTGGGCTGTGATCTGCAAGGTCAGGAGTTTGAAACTACCAGCAGCGCGAAGGGAGTGAGCTGGGGCTGTCTACTCTCCCGTAAATAGCGACAGTCTCAGACATCCACAGGGACGATTCTATGCTGCCCTAAAGGGTCGCTAGGAGCCGTGATCGACTAGATGGCTGTGGGTCATATAAGTTAGTAAAAATGATGTCGGGGGGAATCAAATGCTGATCTAGTGCTTCTCAGTGGCAACAATACCTAAGTCCCAATTGGCCCTGACTGCCCGGGGGGTACCACCCAGTCATCTTCTCATCAATGCTGGGTGTCTAGCTGCCATTCTTGCCCACTACCCTCCCTTTTGTGGAAGATCCATGTGCACAACTGAAGACAATGACCAATATCACAAGAGCTACAAGACTGCAGAGACTAGTTTAGGCTGCTCACTTGCTCTGCTTCTAGAGAGGCTGTTTTTTGACCCAGGTACACAGTGCGATGAGAAGTAGATTTGAAATTACGAGACCTTGGGCACGTCACGTTAACCCAACTGTTCTCAACCGGTGTGTCAAACGACCCTTTCACAGAGGTCGCCTGGTTCATAGCAGTAGCAAGAGGACAGTGATGAAGTAGCAACGGAAATAGTTTTGTGGTTGGGCATTCACCACAGCAGGGTCACAGCATTAGGATGCTTGAGAACCACTGCACTAACGGTAACCCGTGTGAGATGACTTTTGCAAAACTCCTACCACTCATTGTCTCTGATTCCCATAGATGGGTAACACCATCTCTCTTTTCTGTTGTTGTTTGTTGTTGATGTTGGGTGCCATTGAGTTGGGTCTGACTCACAGTGAAGGAAGCACTGCCAGGTCCTGTACCATCCTCACAAGGGTTCCTAGGCTTGAGCCCACTGTTCCTAGGCTTGAGCCCACAGCAAGAGTGCCTGTCCATCTCCTGGAGGGCCTGCCTCTCTTTCACTGCCCCTTTCCCAGGACTCAAGTGCCAAAGCCCCAGGCTAGAGAGCAGTGCAGCTCACCGTTACATTGAGCCGGTGTTTTCTTCAGGACAAGAAAAGCAAGACAGACTCTGCATAAGGCCAGGAAAGAGGGATGCAACAGGGAGGGAGGGCCAGATCCCATGAATGAGAAGGAAGGGCTAGGGAGGAACGATCAATCCTAGATCTTGGCCAAAGGCTTTACGCCCTAAGTCTAAGGTGAGCAAAGCCCATGAAACCGGCTGTTCCCGTAAAGATTTACAACCTCAGAGGGCCACACGGCAGTTTGACGCTGCCTTCCATGGTTGCTGTGAGGAGGAACTGACTTGAAGGAAATGTCTCTCTCTTGGGTCTCCATTTCTAGGGTTTAATTAGGAATGGAAGTCTAAGTTTAATTCCCTGTACTTATTTAAACTCCACCGCCCACTACCATGGAGACTCGAACCCAACCACACCTGGTATCTTCAGGTCAGTTCTGACTGAGATCATCCCTATGGGCAAGAGTCAAAGGACTTGCAGCATTTCCTAGGCTTTTCTCTTGACCGAAGCAGACTGCCACCTCTATTTCCTATGGAACAGCTGCTGAGTTTGAACTATCAACCTTTCTTCATCCACTGTGCTTCTAGGACTCCCCCTGCCAGGTAATCTCAGTACTCACTGCCATCGAGGTAAAGCTGACTCATCAGGACCCAACAGGACAGGGTAGAAGGGCCTTGTGAGTTTTCAGGAGTCTAAATCTTTACGAGAATAAAAAGCCCTGTCTTTCTCCTGAGGAGTAGCTGGTGGTTTCAAACTGATGTCCGTTTGGATTGCAGCTCAACACATAACCACTAAGCCACCAGGGCTCCTCCTCGTAGAGGAAGGGGAACTACCCAGACTACCAGACATGTGCAACTTATGTGAATCTAGACTGTGGGATATATAAACAAACCCTTTCCCCAGCTTGTCTCACCCAAATAGATGCCAGACCCAGGACACTCCTTGCAACCAATGGTGAATGATTGTCAAGTCCTCTCCCTGAAGGCACAACCATCCAGAGCAAGCAGACTACTGTCTGGTCCATTGTAGGTGGGGCCCACTCTCTGCTGTTAAGGGCAGGGGATAGCTTTCCCTGGAGGACTCAGAATAAAATAACCAGCAGCTCCAGGACATTCAAGGCTAGACTGCCATCTTGAATCTAGGACCTTCTCATCTCGTCACATGTGTACCCTCAATCCCTCCTCTCCCTATAGTAGGTCACCCCACAGATCATCCCCTTCCTTTTGCTTTATTCCCTGTGGTACAAACCCTTGCTGTGACATATGTTATTATCCATAATCAGGGGACTCTCACCCTCCCAAGTACATACATAAACCATGATGAGAAATAAAGCTCTCTCCTTTTCCTATACCTCCATGTGGACCATCAAGAGGGGCTGAAGGGAGCATGGTACCATGAAATGTGTCTGACTCCTTTATTTTACTCTGTCTCTCAGTTTGCATATTCTCTATGACTTTACTATAATCTTTATATATTATGCAGTTGTGCCTGCAGGCTTGTGATGTTGTCAAGGGCTGGCTTCCCTTACACTCAGTCACAGAAAGAAGATCATGTTTAGCTTTTGATCTGTGGCCAGTGAACTTGACAAGCTCCTTTCAGTAGAAGCACAAATACCTGACACTAGGGAGGAAAGTTCTAGAAGCAAAAGGGGTTTTCCAGTGACTGGAACGTAAAGCATATTCCCTTGGTCCCAGGTCATTGGGGAGCATTTCAGGGAATTCATGTCACCAGTGGTTGAATGATGAAATGTAGGCCAGATAGTTAAATCATCTCCCATGTCCCTAGCTGGTTAAATCATTTTGATGCCTCCAGCTGGTTTGCTCTACAGGCCTCTCAGCAATTGCCCAAATACCCTGTAAGAACTGCAGTGCCAGATGTTGTTGCAAATAAGCCGGTAATGATACACAGAAGAGGAACGGGCAAAGCCCAGCATGCTGCCCCTGTGAAATGCCTTTTCAGATGGCCTATATTTAGATGTCTTGGGTCAGTCAGCCATCTTAACTTGTTCATTGCCGACAGAACAGAAGGTCAGCATTCCTGACTAAGGTAATAAGTAGCCACTGAGAGAGTCAGAGGAATCTGTGGCTTGAGCTGAAGGTGGTGGTGGGAGTGGTTTGTGTGTGTGTGGTGTGTGTGTGTTTGTGTACACACCAGTATGTTCTTATGCAGATGGTTTCCTGAAATATCCAAACCAAACAATAAGTATTTTTCTCACCTGAAGAGTTAAATATGATGAAATCTGTGTTGACTGAAGATAAAGGCTTTTTGCTAGAGGAGCACAGTGGAATAGCTCACCGAGTCTTAAATGAGAAGCTGAACTTGGCTTTGGCTAGGCAATTCTTACCTCATCGCATAAATACTGGTAAAGGTAAATATAATGGTGAGGGCTTTCTTCATTGGTGGATACTGATAGGGTCTGAGGAAGAACTCCGCCAACGAGAAGGGCAAAATCAATGTGTGCTGCAAGAGAAAAGAAGACACATTCGGATGATGGTCTGCTCAGGACTGCTTTCAGTTCCCACCGATTCTCTCTCTCCCCCTTTAACATAACTTTTTACCTGTTTGAAAACTTGGCTTAGAACACACATCCTTGGATGACCAAGGATGTATATGCCCTTGATGTGATGTCCTCGTGTCAGAGTAAAACCTTTCTCCAAAAGGTTGCTGAGGCCTGAGTTCTCAGAAGTAGCTCACCAGGCCTTCTTCCAAGGTACCTCTAGCTAAGCTCAAACTGTTAGCCTTTCAGTCAAAAACCAAGTGCATAACCATTTACATTACCCAGAGACCGCGAAGGAACGATACCCGTGTTGTTGAGTCAGTTGCGATGCAGGGTGGACTCTGTAGTACAGAGTAGAACTGCCCTGTAGGGTTTCCAAGGCTACCCATCTTTACAAAAGCAGTTCTTTCTGACAGATTGCGTGATGGGTAGACTGAAACCACCAGCCCTTGGGGTAGTAACTGAATGCTGAACCACTGCACCACCAAGGCTCCTTCCAAGAACCAAGAGCAGGGGTCCTCAAACTTTTTAAACACAGGGACCCAGTTCTCTGTCCCTAAGACAGTTGGAAGGCTGGACTATAGTTAAAAAAAATACAACAGCTATGAACAAATTCACTGCAGGGGCAGGATGAGTCAGCGGCTAAGCAGGACAGCATTGGTGGCAAAAACACCCAGCAGGACCAATAAATGTCCTCCACATGTGGCCCACAGGTCAGGCTGTACTTTGAGGACCCTTGACCTAGAGTGACTCTATTGCCTACAGTATGGGATCAAACTGTTTTGCCTGGGCACCAAGGCTCTTTGTTATGTGTCATCATCCTTCTCCTTCCTCCTTTCCTCCCTCCCTCCCTTCCTTCCTTCTTCCTTCCTTTCTCTCAATCTCTCTCTCTCTCGCTCTCTCTCTCTCTCTCTCTCTCTCACACACACACACACACACACACACACACATACACGAACACAGCTGCTTCCTTCTCCTTCCATTGTGCCCAGTGTGCCTGCTCCCATCTCCCAGATCCAGTCCATATTTTCTCTGTGTGTTCAAGAGTGTGTCTTCTCTCTCTCTCTCTTCAAATATTTCATATGCTCTCCACTCAACTGGGGCTCTTTGCTGCCAAAGCCATCTTCCATAATGCAGTTCCCACATTTTCCTCTTGCTAATTTCTCTCGTTCGGTTCTACTGCATGTCTGTTCTGTGCCAGGTAGTCTAGCACGTTACTGGGTACATCAGCAAACTCTGCGAGGTTGGAGCACAAGTCTCACCTCTTCCCCATGCTCCTCATCGCACTTAGCTCAGCCTTGTGGAGAGCAGGAGTTACGGAACCAATAGTGTGAGTGAGTTTTCCCGAGTGCCCAGACTCCCAGACCCTCTTCTCTGTTCCATTCCTTCTCTGTTTCTCCCCCTCCTTCACAACCATCTGTTTTCTCACACCTTCTCCATCTTTGAAACTCTTAAAACTAGAATTTTTTTTTCCCTTCAGGAGGCATGATGAAGGAAATAAACTTTTAGGAACAGGCGAGCTTTCAGATGTGAAGACCATGAAGGCCTGTTCCTTTCTTGGACATAGAAATCAAATCTGGGCTAGATGACTTGAGCATATGCATGGTGCCCTTTCATTTCTAAAACACAAGCATTAAACCCTCCTGCCATCCTCTCCTCCCTGGTGACATCTAACAGCTTAACCTAACTAGCTGTCCTCCAATGAACTCTGACCCATGGCGATCGCATGTATATCAGAATATAATTGTGCTCCAGAGGTCTTGTTTCCTTTCATTTTTTATGACAGTAAAAATGTACACATGTGGGCTTTTCCCAGCCCACTAATTTATCTAATTTCTATAATTCAGTGACACTGATTACATTCTCCATGGTGGACAACCATTCTGGCAATCCTTGTCTAAATCGGTCCACTGCCTACAACATATACTCAATACTCCCAAAAGAGAAAAAAAAAGTCCTTTTCTCTTCTTCCCCACTCTTGGTAACAGTAAAAATACTTTGTTTTTTAAATAAACAGACAAATACTTGTTTATTTCATGAAAGTGAGATCATACAGTGTATCTTTTAGCAACTAACTTACTTTCTTGTTGTGGCACACATGAGCACTTCCTCTTTAGGGCTGAGTAAGAGTCCATGGTATGTACAAACCACATTGTGTTTTATCTACTCATCTGTTGATGGATATTTTGGCTGCTTCCACCTTTTGCCTATGGTGAAAAGTGCTGCACTGACATCGGGATACAGATTTCTGTTTGTGTTTTTACTTTTACAGATTTGGGGTATACAGGAAGTAAGAGTACATGGGACTACTGTGCCATAGGATAGTTTTACCCACAAGATTATTCTATATATAATTGATTTGGGTGAAAGATATGGAAGAGCAATTGAGTTGTCCATTCGTTAATTCCCACACACTTTGATTGAGGACCTTAACTGCAATCCCCACAAGGTAACAACATGCTCCCTACTCACACCCTACAGTTACCATTTCCCTTCATCTTTCTTTGTAATTTCTTCCTGCTTTCTGAGCTTTATCTCTGGGTACATGCTGCCTCTTGATCTGTAAGGTTGATTGTTGTAAGAAGCATGTACAGTACGATCTCAGTTGTCTAATGGCTCCAAACTGGAACTTTTCACTAGCAAGGTTTGAAAAAAAATCTGCTCCGATAGAAAGCGTAGTGATGAAGTGGTCTGTCCAGCCCCTGTTGATCCCAAGACGCTGATCGAGTTTTTAGAGTGGATGGATGATGGCCTCATAAAGGATATCATCCCTAAACTGATAGGAGACAGAGCTCACACATACAAATACATGAAAGCCTTGGCAGAATATGTTGTACAACAAGAAGGGGCAAAGCTAAGTGTGGCCAATGTAAGACAATCTGTTATTGGTGCCAATTGGAAAAAACCTTCTCCAGGATGGCTCAATAACTTAAGTGGGACAAATGGTCTCTCCTTTGTGGCAAGGAAAGAAATTCTTTGAGTAATGCATGACTCGAATAATGCCCTTGACGATCATGTTCCAGTAGATGTAGCTGTCAACCCGAGTCTTGCAGCATCATGGTAGATCAAGCAGCATGATGGTGTACAACATCAATTTTAAGAGGAATCTTTTCCAACAGACCTTCTGATGGCCCTATTTAAATCTAAACTCCAATCACCTTTTATATCATTACTGGATTGCTATAAGCCATAAGACCCCAGCATTCCTGTATGATATCTCCCTCGGGTTGACAGGAAGATGCCCAAGGATGATGAAACCTATTAACTCGACTTCCTAAAACTATAATGCTTCTTGAGTATTTCACAAGTGCTTCTTGGGTTTGTAATACTGACCTTGTCAATATGTTAATGAACCAGCTAAACACTGAAGATAAAAAAGATATTTAATATTGACATACAGCAGTTACATTGGGCAGAATATGTAGAAAACTACTGCATGGAAACTAAGAAATATGTATTGAATGAAGGAATGTCTGGTCTCTCTGCAGCTAGAAAATAGCTGAACAATTTGAAGGACATATGTTATGGTTTCAGTACTATCTTTGTGATCCTGATCTGGTGTATTTTTATTGAAAGATCACAAATGGCAAGAAATGTCTAGTACTTTGTGGTTAGTCTGTGTGATAAGTTTTTGTCATGCTTCAGAACACCCACCATGATGAGAAACTGAAGACAAGGATTTAGCATGAGACCATCTAAACATGTGGTAGTCTGGATGCACCAAGTGTAAAATGCATTTAAGTTATCTCATCTTTTTCCAACACATTAAACCATCTTAAATCAAATGCTGAGTCAATGGTGGTACATTCTATGTAACATTTTAATGTCTATGCTCATAGAATCCTAATGAACACACTGTGGCATGCCAGTTCAAATATGGAGAAGACACCTAAATCAGAATGTCTAGCATTTTGCTCCTTGGGAGTCCAAGGGAGGGGTAAGAGAAGAAGTGGGAAAATAGACACACTCACCAGTATAACTGTGTGATTCTGGAACAATTCATTAAAATACACCTTAAACATATAGTGAATTTCTAATTCTAATCTTCAGTGCAATGGAAAGTGTCGTAGTACAGGAAGGCTATCTAAGTTGCTACCCTTGATTCATCAGTGTTTCATTTTTTCCATAAGTTGAGTAGGTTTTAATTTTGTTAAAATTACAGCTACACTATTTTCAAATCATGCTGTCATTGAATGATGTCACATGTGAAAGACATGTTATGTTTTTGTGGAGGGGTTATTGTTGTTAAAGCTCTGATGTAGGTAATTTTTCTATAAGCAATCAATTGCTTTCATAATCGGATGGCTTTATTATTCTAAAGACCATACTGAATCTAATGTGTTTGATCCATATCAGGATAAATGATGGATACTTTGAAGACTGAAAATTTTCTAATAAAACTGCTTGTTTTAAAATAATAGAAATAGAGTGTTCTTGTCTACATCATAGTCAAATAAAAATTAATCCTGTGAGATTTTGTCCACCCTTTGAAGCAGGAACATTTTTTTTAAAGAGTGAAGCAGGAATATTTCTTGAGCCTCAGTGAAGGAGTGGAAAGGGATTTACCTTTATAAACTTTGTTCTTGCAATTTTAAAAGGACCTTATGTTGTCTTTCTAAAGAAACAAAAAGTGTATCATTATAAAAGAAAATATTTGGGGGTAATAATAGCTTAAGAAAAGGTTCTACTGTGTGTAAACACAGTTAATTTTTTATCTTGAAAGCAGGATTCCTTTAAGAAGAAAAAGTAATGGGAACAAAATCAAATCAAGGCATACTACATAAAATAGCAAGCTGTTGAATGACTTTGAAGATACTGTCTATTTTTTTCTGTGTGTGGCTTTAGCTTTTGAAAGGAATGCATTATAGAAAAAAGTATTAGCAAGAAAATTGGTACATAATTTCATGATACATTTTAATTCCATTTAAATGATAATAGTTAATTCCATTTACTATTTTAACATACATTTAGCAGATTATTCAGCACAATATTGTTCTAATTAAATGATCAAGTTGTGCTATATTTAAATCATCAGCAGTATATCTTGAATATATTTAAGGAGATCAGTTCATAATATATAATATTACATAAAATGTAACATCTGGGTTTTTTTGCCAATTTAAATAAATGCAGTGTATGCAAAGTTTATTTCTTATTGTGAAAAAAAGCTGAATGCATAGGAAATCACCTTCTTTCATGTATGTCATCTTGAAAAGTAAAAATACTTTCATGTTGAAGCCAGATTTTCTATAGAGAAACTTTGAAACAGTACTTAAAAATAAATAAACATATATATATATTGAAATGATACTAAAGTCTCTGGTCTAAAATATACCTTGTATAGGGTGTGATTTGAGATCATGAAAAGTTTTAAAAATTGAAAAAATGATACCTTTGATTTTAAGTAGACCACATAGTTAACTACAGATGTTCTATACATGGATTATTCCATTTCCCCAATTATATTTCTATATTGTGTTCAAAATATGGTAACATTTGTAAGATTTTTATACTTCTGCCAAATATACTTTGACTCAATTGAGTTCATTTTGCATCTTGCAAAAGAATCAGGTAAAATGTTGGTAATGTTGTGAAGTGTTTAGAGAGGTAGGTGTTCTAAACTTTTGTATTTTTAAAATGCATCTTTTAGAGAAATATCAAGTGGAAAGATTCTGAGGACAATACACTGATTTTGTATATTTGGTTTTTTTTAGAATGTTGTTTTCAAAAGAAAGCTGATGAATGAATTAAACATCTATTCTGGAACTTAAAGTTCTAAAACAACTGCAAAGAATGGAGTGTTGATCCTCACCAAATAGACAGACTTTAAGTTTAAATCAACACTGAAAGGTTTTGGAAATCCTTTCTCTTAGAATCTTTAGTTTTATGTTTGATTACACAAAATTGAGTACACCTTCACAAACATTCATGAATTAACAGGATAGCCTACTACACAAATCTATATTCTAAAACCAATTAACATTCCACCTCCAAACGCATTTCTAACACTTAAAATTGTGGCATATGCATCTGTTCATTGTGAGGTCATTGCGATTACATTTTGATTTGATTTGATACCATTAATATGTCTTAAAACCCAACAAGAAGATGGCAGGATGATCTTTGATGTAAGAGTGACATGTAAGGGTGATATTAAGAAAACATTATTTTAATATGTGTAAGAAGGCTTGAAAACAGAGAGGGAAAAGCCTTTTTTCTCTCCTTTTTTGTGTGTTTATCTTCAGGAATTGGTTGAGGAATTTTCATTTGTTTTAAATGTAAATTAACAGTCTTTTTAAAGAATTCAATAGACACATTGTTGGGTGCCTTTGCTTGTAAATAAAAAAGGAATAAATAAATTCTTATATTTAAAACAAAACAACACCCAAAAAATGGTGAACGTGAGGGGAATCTGCTCAGTGTTTATAACTTTGCTTGATAGTCCAACCCCAAATCTGACTTGAGGTAACCAGCCTGAGTCACTTGTCACATCTCACCTCCGCCACACAGGTGTGAGGCTTCCATCAGAGTGCACTCTCACTTAGACACCTCATAAAGTGCTTGCACAAGTGCATGAAAACATTCGCCTCTGACTTTTTTAAGGGTTTATTTGTGTAAAGTATTGTAACCATGGTTCCCAAGAAAGCTAGTGATGCCAGCAGTAGCCAAGAGGAAACCTGTGAGGCCACGACCCAGTTAAAGAAATAAAACATTGCAAATCTGAATCAGGTCACTGCTGGTCTGATTTGGCAGCTGAACACAACACATGGCTAAGTCAATAGTATTGGGGGGGCATGATTAAAGTGGCTAATGTAGTGGAAGATGTGACATCCTTAATGATGAAACACAGATACACAGTTACTGTAAATGTAGATAAGTCAGAAACAACTCAACGCAATAGCATTTCCAGGACAGTGATATGAGAGACAGCTAACAGCCGCCACAGTGAATCTATCAGTGCAATGTGGGGGTTCTGAGAACCAGTTATTTACTTTTCCATTCTTTCTTCGGGGGAGCGAAGACGCTCAGTTGTCAAACTTCTTGTCATTTGAACCTGAATTTGGAATGAGTTGCATTGACAACTGAGGTATCACTCTACTGCCTGGTGAGCAAAGATGCCAACGGGACATCATTTCAGAGATTCTACAGTCTCTGTTGGCCCATCACTTGCCTAGCATTTCATTGTACTGTGGTGACTTGTGTGTTGCTGTGAGGCTGGAAGATAGGCCACTGGCACTTCAAATGTCAGTCGCATCACCCAAAGTGGGCAGGTTTCAGGAGAACGTCCAAAATGAGAGCAGAGTATGGAGAAGGAATTGGCTGCCCACTTGGGAGGAAGTAACTTCTGAAATCCTCATGCACGGCATGGAAACATTGTCAGGTACTCAAGGCCTAATGAACAGAGCAGAATCTCGTCAAAGATAGTCCTTGGCGGGCGGGCCCTTTGGGCTGGAAGACCCGTAGGTGTCTGAGTGACTGAGGAGGAGCTGCTTTCTCCTCCTCGGGGTTCTGTGGTGGCATGAATGGAGTACATGAAGCCTCTGGGTATAGAGCATTTAGGACCTTCATTTGCTGATGGGAAACAACAATAAGATGAGGAAAAAAGTACTACAAAAATGTTATAATCAGAATGTAGACTTTATAAGATATGAATCTGGGAATGTTGGAAATCAAAAATAGAATGGGAGACATAAAGACCAATATCCAAGGCATTGGTGAGCTGAAATGAATTGGTATTGACCATCTAGAATCAGAAAACCATATGGTTTACTAAGTTGGGAATGACACCATCAAGAGGAATGGTGAGAGACTCATTGTCAAAAAGCACATTTCAAGATCTGTCTTGAAGTACAGTGCTGTCTGTGATAGGATGATTTCTATCAATGAAAGGCAACCAATACAAATATTACTAACATGTATGCACCAAGCACCAAAAGATAAAGAACTTGAAGAATTCTACTAACTTCTTCAGGCTGTTAAAAATGATTAAACAATGCAAGATGCATTGCTAATTATCGACAATTGGAATACACAAGTTAAAAACAAAGAGGGAGGAGCAGTATTTGGAAAATGTTGTCTCAGTGATAAAAGAAAGCTGGAGGTTACATGATAAAATTTTGCCAGACCAATAACTTCTTTATAGCAAATACCTTTTTACAGCAACACAACCAGTGACTATATGCATGGGTTCCTCAAGATGGAATACATAGATATCGAATTAATTACATCCATGAGAAGAGATGATGGAGAAGCTCAATATCAGCAACTAAAATCATGCCAGGAACTGACTGTGGAACAGACCATCCATTGCTCATATATAAATTCAGGTTGAAGGTAAAATGACTGAAAGAAATTCATATTTCTAACCATCCCAACTAAAGGTGACCCAACAGAATTCTCAAATTATAAAACAGTACTATTGATAACACATGAATGTGAAATCATCTAACATTTGTAGCAATACATTGACAGGCAAACGTAAGAGGTTCAGGGTGGATTCAGAAGAGGAGGTGCAACAAAGGATATTATTGCTGCTCTCAGATGGATCTTGGATCAAAGAAGAGAATGCTAGAAAGATGGTTTTCTATGCTGTATTGACTCTGCTAAGGCATTTGACTCCGTGGATTGTAATAAAGGATAGATAGTCTTGAGAAGAATGGGAAATCCAGAACACTTCATTGTGTCCATGTGGAATTTGTACATGCATCAAGAGGCAGCAGTGCAAGCAGAGCAAGGACTCATCCCATGACATGGTTTAAAAAGAGGACAAGTGTGCACCAGGGTTGTATTCTCTCACCACTCTTATTCATTCGGAATGCTGAGTGAATCATCAGAGAAGAATTATATGAAGCAGGCAGCATCCATACTGGCAGAGGGCACCAGCGATAGGCAGGTGATATCCTACAAGTTCCTCTGATCTAATTTTGGGATTGTAGATTCTGTATGCCCTTCTTCTTTGATGAAGCATGATGTTGAAAAAACACACCATTTGAAATTTAGCCTTGGGTTAGTTACTGAATTTCTCTCGGAGAGGAAGACAGGGGCAAGCAAGAGTAGCTTATGTGTTGCTGTCATACTATCGTAGCTTTATGTGTTGTTGTTGTGCTGCTGAAAGCTATGCCACCAATATTTTAAATTCTAGCATGGCCACCCATAGTGGATAGGCTTCAATGCTTCTAGACTGTGCAATTCTGGACAGAGGCCTAGAAAGCCACTTATTTAAAAAACCACCAAAAGAAACTCTATGGACTACACTATAGCAGAACATTGTCTGAAATAGTACTGGAAGATGAGCACCCTATGTTGGAAGAAACTCAAAGCATACAGTCACCACAACCAAGTTTTTAAGAGCTGCCAATGATTATGAACCTGGCACGGCATTGGATAGGGTTTATTTCTGTTGTACCCAGGGTCACCAACATCTGGAGCTGACTAGAGATCAACTGATAACAACAAACAAACACTACAAAGCTCATAAAGGCGCTGGTATGTGGACTGGAATGAAAGTGTCCAGTGAGCTCTTGCTATGCTTACAATGATCATTCCCGTGATTCACATCCTTCATCTCCTTGGTGGCATCTTGGTGCCATCTGTGAGAACAGCAGTACGAGTACTTGGATGCAGCTGGTGTTGGACAGCAGAGTGACTCATGTGGCCTCCCTGGAAGCTCCCTCCACAGCCCCCAGCTGATGCTTGTGCACCAGTCCCACCCCCTCAGACCCTGGCAGTACTCTATGACAGAGATCAGGATGGCCTCTGCCCGGAGGCCACCTTGTGAGGCTAGAGATGGGGCTGTCTGCCCAGCACAACCACCTGCCTCTCTGCTTGCAGTCATTCTTCTGGACCAAAAAGACCCAACTCCTATTAAGAACCATTAACAGGCCCATGCTATTAGCCATCGATCTGAGGGATTTTATTAACCTTGACCGCAGTCAGCAGCTTCCGCTCTGCTCATTAATGGGCCTTTGGAACAGAATTCCGGTGGAATAATGTCGGACATCCACATTCAGTGCAAATGAGTCCGCGGTGATGAATATTCTTGAAGCAGATAACTCAGGACTGCATGGCTGGTCATCTCGTCTCAGAGGCTGCCCTTTGCCAGTGACATTCAATTGGATTTCCAAATGAATTCTCCCTGATGGCTTCTGGGAAGTTTACTTCCGTGATGTCATTAGTGATGGACCATATACTGTGACTTAATACAAGCTAAAAGGGCTTTAAGAGAATCGCATTTTTGGTCAAGGCTGGGATAGGAATGAGGAAAAGAGGAAGACTGCATCCTGTGCACTTTCCAACCATCAGCTACTGAAGAAAGCAGAGCGTGACGGAGTAAACCTCCTGGGATTTCAAATGCGCTGGAATCTCACCTCCCATCGACATAAGTTATATAACACTGCTCAGGCAGCACAGGCTTATTTTGTTTTTTCAAGGAAAGCATGAAGAAATTTTCACTAAGAGAAAAATCAAATGCGCTTTCTGCTTCCAAAAAAAAATCTAATAATTAGGCTAGGATTGACACAAATTAGAATGCTGCCAAAAATTACTGAAAACACTGACTCACTCTGTATTTCAATTAACAGTTTCTCAGTTTCCCTTATAAAGAGGGAAGCTGACAAAAATTAATTATCTCAGAGGGGTAAAATATTTCCTTCGGAAGTAAACAAAACATCATGGACTGAAACAATAGCATATGTAAACAGAGGGGAATCCATCTTTCCTTGTCAATTAAGCCATCATTTTGGTCGAGTTTCCTTTCAATGTCTCTTTCCAAAAGCTTTGGTTATCAGGACAATGTGCTGTTCTTCTCCCATCCTTTCCCACAGCATTGTGGCTTCTCCTCCTGTTGACTCTGTCATGCCTGCTTCCATCGGAGTATCTTAAGAGGCAGCACTAAAAATGTGAAATATTGATGTGCTAGCATCAGTGTAACAATTGCTGCTAACCATAAGGCTTCACTGGCTTTTGGTTTTGAAGTAGATAGCCAGGTCCTTTCCCAGTCTAGGAACTTTTAACTGTGCTCCTGCCAAACCTTAACTGTGCTTATGCAGACCAGGAGTCAGTCTGCTCCAAGAGGACAAGGAGATTGTTTGGAGCCAGCAATGTTGTGCATCAGGATTGTATCCTTTCGCCATACTGACTCACTCTGCAGGCTGAGCAAGTTGTTCAAGAAGCTGCACTCTTTGAAGAAGAAAGTGGCATCATGATTGGTGAAAGGCTTGTTAGCAACCTACAATATGCAGAGCACACAACCTTGATTGCTGAAAGTGAAGAACACTCGACACCCTTGCTGACAAATATCAATACGGCAGTCTTTCGTATGGATCACACATCACTATAATAGAGATCCCCATGGCGAGAACAATAAGTAGAACCATGATGAATAGAGAAAAGATTGAAGTTGGCAAGGATTTCATTTGACTTGGGTCCATAGTCAATGCTCATGGAAGAGACAGCCAAGGCACTGAATGACATATGATATTAAACCAATCTGAGCAAATTGATGCTCATGAAAGCAACAGTTAAGAGATAAAACAACATATTGGGTACATGCGCAGCACAAAATCATTTTTGAAGCTTTGAAGAGCAAAAAGGTTACTTTTAGGACTAAGGTGTGCATGGTGAAAGTTGGACTTTGAATTAGGGAGACAAAATAATTTATATACTTGAGCTTTGGTGTTGGTGGAGAATATGAAAGTACGATGGACTGCCAAAAAAGCAAACTGATCTGTCTTGGAAGATCTGTACATTCTGTACAACCAGAATGTTCCTTAAAGGCAGGTATAGTGAGATTTCATCTCAAGTACTTTGGATATGCTGTCAGGAGACACCAGTTCCTGGGGAAGAACATCATATTGGCTAAAGTGAAGAGGCCGTGAAAAAGAGGAAGGTGCTTGGTGAGATGGATTGACACAGTGACTTCCACAATGATGACACAGGCTTCGGTGGTCTATTATGCTATTGCACATAGGGTCACCATGAGTCAGAACCAACTTGAGGGCATCTAACCTCAACAACAACAGCAACAACAACAACAAATCTTCTGCAAATGTCTCTTTAAAGTTTTAGAAGGCAAAGGTCACTTGAGGATTAAATTGTGCTTGACTAAAATCACAATATTTTCTTTATCCTAATAAGCAATTGAAAGCTGGACAATGAATATGGAAGACCAATGTAGAACTGATGCCTTTGAGTGATGGGGTTGGTGAAGCATCATAAAAATACCACGAAGCATTAAAAAAAAAAAGCCTGTCTTGGAAAGCAGGTAGGTCAGAGTGCTTCCAGAAACAAGTCTCACATGGCTAGACATAGTATCAGGAGGGAACAATCCCTGGAGAAGGACTTCATGTGTAGAAAGTCATGAAAAAAAGAAGACCTTCAATGAGATGGCTTGACCTGGTAGCTACCATAATGGGCTCAAGCATAGCAATGATTGACAGTGTTTTGTCCTGTTGTATGAGGGTCACTGGGTTCAGAACAGACTCAAGAGCCCTTAGCTGCATGAAATAATTGCACTCTAGGAACTCTGACTGCAAAATAATCTTGCAAATAAGTATCACCCTAAACGTTACTAGCTTATAGAAAATTCTTATGAGTTTAAGTGGGCGACAACATGGAAAATTAAAAGCAAGCACCAAGAAACAACACTTGCTAAGTGAATTCCCACTCATGAGCACCCATGTGTATCACAGCAGAACTAGACTCCTTAGGACTTTTGATGGCTAATTTTTCAAAAGTAGTACTTCCACCCCTCTCCTTCAAGGTGCCTATGAGTGAACTCGACCTGCCACCCTTTGGGTTAGCAGTGAAGTGCATTAATTGCTTGCACTATCAGGGTAAGTAATAGGCTTGTGTCTTGACTCACCACCTGTCATGAAATAGGAGACTGTCAAAAGCATCACCCTTGAGTGTGAGCATGAGGCTAACCTTACAGTAGTATGCATCAAGCCTGGTTCATGCATAAGAGACTAGATTTATAACCTAAGACTCCCCATAGAGCCCTACTATTGATTGTGGTCATCAGGCTCCACTCTTCTTTAACTTTTAAGCACATCCCTCATTTATCTGCCATGAAAGTGACTGACTCATGGAGCCCACACACTGTTTGGTGATATTTATTTTTTAATAAAGATTTCTGTAATTTTGTGAAAATACTGTTTTTTTCTCAATGATTTCATTGGGAGCTCTTACAGTTCTTATAACATTCCAAGCATCATTTTTTTATTAAGCATATTTGTACAAATGCTGCCATCTTCATTTCCAAATATTTTCTACTTGAGCCCTTGGTATAAGCTCCTCTTTCCTCCTCCTTTTTTTAATTAAATTTTTTTTGTTCTTTTGGCATCACTGCCCTCCAGTTCCCACCGACGGAGGCCCAGCCTTGCTCCTAGAGAGCTACTGCTGGATTTGAACCACCAGTCCAGTGGACCGTAGTCCCACGCACAACCATTATGCCACCAGGGCTCAGCCCCCCTTCTTTTTAAAATATAACTCATTTTATGGGAGGCTCATACAACTTCCATCATGGTCCATACATACATCAATTGTATGCAGACCACATTTGCACACTTGTTGCCATCATCACTCTCAAAACATCCTCCCTCCACTTAGGCCCCCAGTACCAGTTCTCCATATTTCTCCTTCATTCCCCACTCCTCTCCCCCTCCCCCATGAACCTTTCATAATTTACAAATTGCTATTACTTTTTCATACTCTACACTGTCCGATGTGTCCCTTCACTTACTTCCCTGTTGTCCCTGCCCCAGAGAGGAGGTTATATGTAGATCCCTGATATTGGTTTCCCCTTTCTATCCCACCATCCCTCTACCCTCCCAGTATCACCACTCCCACCACTAGTCCTGAGTGATCATTTATCCTAAATTCCCCATGTTTCCGGCTCCAGTGTACATCCCTTGTTTAGCTGGATTTGTCAATTTGTAGAATTGGAATTATGATGGTGAGAGGAAGCATTTGAGAACCAGAGGAAAGTTGCATAGTTCATTGTTACTACACTCTACCTTGACTGGGAGCCCACACATTTTAAAAATCAGTTGATTACATTTTAAGTATCAGCTCTGCCTCTTTTCTTGATTCCCTTTTCCTGATAGGACTATCTCTTAATAAATAAACCAGTTTCTTCCCCAAGGACCAGCCTTCAAGACACTTTCTCCTTGGCAAGCTGTGACTAATAAAGAACTTGCATCAAATCACCCATTGTGTTTGCCTCTGTCCTCTCCTCCTCTGGTCAGGCATTGCTTGGCTCAGAGAACTAATCCCTGAGAATGGCTCTTCCTAATATGCACTTCTTTTACCCAAGGCCCTGGAACCATGCCTTGGGTTTGCTTAGGATCTTAATGGGTAATGCTTGCTTTTTAATAAAGTTTTATCTCACTATCAAGATCTTCTCACTAAGAGAAGGGGGGTACATTAAAGTATCTTAAAGAGGGATTTTCTTGCTTGGGCATATTAAAGACAAAGGGGCTTCAGATAATTTGTGGAAAAGTAGAATTAAAAGATAATAGCATTTTTTCTACAAGCTTTTTCTAAACTCTATTTAATGAAAATGATTAAAACTTTACGATGCAACTGCCAGTTTGTGGTCCTCTGGTGGCTTGTGTGTTACAGTGCCACTAGAAGCTATGCCACTAGTATTTCAAATATCAGCAGGGTCACCTAGAGGGGACAAGTTTCAGTGGTTTACAGTCTCTGGAAGACTAGGAGAAAAGGTCTGGCAATCTACTTCCAAAAATCAAGCAATGGATCACAGCGAAATATTACTCACTGTGATCAAGTCATTGCCGACTCATAAAGACCCTGGAGGACAGGCTAGAACTGCTCCTTTGAGTTTAAGAGATCACATCTCTTTACGGAAGCAGAAAGCCCCATCTTTCTCCAGCAGAGCAGCCGGTATTTTCAAATCATTGACCTTGTTGTTCACCGCCCAATGTGTAACCACTACCCCACCAGGGTCCCATGCGCTTGGTAAAAGGCATTCAAAATGTAAGCACTTGCAACACATACAGTGGCTTTCACATGGATGGGAGCATACCAGAAACCACGAAGACAGCCCAGGCTGGGCGACATGGAGTCATGTTGTACAACAGCAAATCATACCAACAACATTTTTTTTTCAAATGGAAATCTTCCCAAAATCTCCTTAGGGGCAAACACATGGTCAAAACATTAATTAAAACCAAGGCACCAACACAACAGATGAAAATGGAAGCAAAACAAAGCTTAATTGAATGCTGTTATATCTGGGCTTATTATTACACCGAAGATCATGTCCCCTTAAGCTTGAAACCTTACACGCAGAAAGAAAAAAAAAAACATGCATGTTTTGTAAATCCTAGGAAGGCAATCCTGGGTCTTTACAGCACTATCCACTTGCCAACTCAAGACTTTAAAATTAGAACCTCCTCCATTTCAATTTCTACCCTTACCTTCAGACAGGTACAGATAACTGGATTGCTGACATTCGTGAAGATATTTTGAAAGCTTAAAAGTAGAGAGCATCTGTACTCTCTCTGTTGCATACATTGTTGGAAAGCAAGACGTTTGCTTTAGAGAGAGTGGATATATGAAAATGTAGAAATGTTGACATAAGCAAATATATCTGAAGGACAACTTTTTTGTTGTTTTTTGATGGGACTTCTCCACCTACACTGGAGTTCCTGCAGAGCATAAATGGCTAACTATTTGGCTGTAACCAAAAGACTGGTGTCTTGAACTTACCCCAAGGGACCTTGGCAGAAAGGCCTGGTGATTTGGGGGCGGGGGGTGGGGGTGGGAATCAGCCTTTGAAAACCCTTTGGAGTACAATTCTACCTGTTGATCACCCCATACTAGAATCACCTGGACGGCAACAGGTTGCTTATGCGACCTGCAGTGTTTTCCACTTAGAAGCTCAACAAGTCACTGGCTTGCCACCATTTCCTTCCCACTTTCTAGGAATGCATCAAGTGCACAGGATAGACACAATCCTAATTAAAGAGTCAGAACGCCAGTGCCTGTGGAGGGGATGGGGAGGATCAACCACCCACAGAAAGTGCCACAGGCTCCACTTTGATCTCCACAGTCTCCCTAGGTGGGCTGACACAGGCTACCCACCTGTGTGCACAAGCATAGAGGCCAGAACTTGAAAAAATGATTGTCTTATTTATTATGAAGGCTAGCAATGCCTGCAATTTACTTTGCAATGTGGCAAAAAAGAAGAAGAAGAAGAAGAAGAGAATTAACAGATGGGTAGAAGGCTGGCTGGCTGGCTGGTTTTTGACAAAGCAAACACGGTAAACTATGATTAGCAGAATATTAGTGATGGAGCTACAGGTGTTGACTGCACACTTCTTTCAACTTGGCTTTATGTTTGAAATTTTCCATAATAATATGTTGGAGGTAGGGTGGTAGGCATGGACTGTCATCGGAGAATTGGCCCAAGGAAGAGAAACACACGATGATGTGTATTATTTAAGAGCAGGTGGTTAGATGAGGAACTTTTTGAATTTTCTAAAAGCTCACAGCCATGGAGCTTATGCTGATTTCTAGTAAGCTCAGAGGGCTGAGAAGAACTTGGAGTTCCCTGGGCTGTGAGTCTTAACAGAAGCAGACGCTCTCGTCTTTCTCCTTATGGGCAGATAGAGGGTTCAAATCGCTGACCTTTGGATTAGCAACCAAATGCACAGCCCACTACATTACCTGGACTCCTCAATTTTTAAAGGAAGGTTTCTTAGTTATCTTTACATACTACACTGCTGTCCTCTGGGTGAATAAGTAGAGTGGTCAGCTTCTCACTGGTCAGACATTCTTCTTCAAGGAAGTTATCTAGCTTTCTTTGCCTAAAGAAGTGCATGCTAGTGAAGGAGAGGTCATTTGAATTCTATCCAGTTCAGGGGAAAACACAAGAAAGATGTGAGAGAAGCCATTGAGGATATCTGTCCCTTCCTTCTTCTCCCCATTCCTGCAAAGTATCTAAACCCTATCCTCTAATTTAACTTGCTCTAGCAATGACACCACTTCAAACAACTATCATTATAAGACTCCCCCCCCCCTTTTTTTGCTTCTCGAATCCAAACTTGGTTCATTCTTCCCAAACCTAAGTGCTTCCGACAGTTGCCTATGCTCATAGATTCTCCAGGATCTTAGCTTCTCCCTGTTTTCATACACACTTGATATTGTAACTAGGATAGCCTTCCTAAAACAGTTTCATGAGACACACCTCTCTCTGTTCAAGAACCTTCTGTAGTTCCCTCCTGTCTCTGTCCCACTGCCTTCATTGTCCTCGCTCTGTTATTGCTGGGTGCTGTAGGGCCTCTGGGGGTGTAAATTAATATGCTTGGTTGCCAACCCAAAGGTCAGAGGTCCAAGTCTACCCAGCGTGCCTCAGGAAAAAAAAAGGTTCCTGGTGATCTATTTCTGAAGAAAAAAAAAAAACCACCAACAGTCATTGAAAAGAGTGTGGAGTACAGTCCAACTCCGACATGAGTCGGTCAACCGCATTGTAGCCTTTTGAACCCCATGCTCTGGCTTCCTGTCTTGTCTCACTTCCGTGCCAGGCTCCCCCCACCTGCCGCGCTCACCTCACTCTCACCTTGCTTACTCTCACCCCCATATGAAGATCGCATGACACATCCCCCCCTTGTCCTGCATTTGGAGTAGCGCCATGCCCTTGGCCTTCAAGACCTCCATGTAGATACTGCTGCCCTCAGGAAGCCTGGGACACCTGCAGACACCTAGAGCAAGTGCCCACTCACTCATCACTCAGATCCCCGGCCAAGCATGCCAACCACAGGCACGCTGGCTTTGTCCCCATCCTACCTTCCGGTCAGAGCCCAGCACTTAACCTGCCCTTGCCATAATCCCTTTGGAATCAATGAATGCATCAGTCCAACAACAAAGTGGGCAACGGTGGCTGAGGAGATCTTTCCGGTATTTGCTGGAAAGCACGATTTGCATCATCCCTGTAGCCACTGTCAGCCTGTGCTGGTGCAAGCAGGGTGTGTGGTTGGTGCCCCTGGGGGCCAGTCCATTTTTCTCTTTCCCACCGGACCCCAAAAACTGAAAGGGTATGTGTTTACAACAAATCCCTTGGGAAGGTTTCAGTCCTGGGAGACACCTCTGGGTGGCCCAAGGGTGACTAACCTGAAGCCTCCACCAATGGTTTGTCCATGTCCCTGCTGCTGGCCCAGCAGGAAGTTGAAGGAGACCCTCTAGGAAATTAGGGGAGAAACACCCAATTCAGGCAGATGGATCGTCTTGGAAGTCACTGGTCCACCCCCGTCTGTCCATTCTGAGGCTGAGCCGGGGCGAAGCAACCCAGACTTTGTTCCGTATCTTCTCTACACGGCTCCCCTGCTCCCTCTCTGATCTCTGATGCTCTCCACACCCTCCCCCTGCCCCCCCCCCCCACAACCAATACTTTCTCTGGAGAGCTGCTCCCAGTTGGAGGAAGGACACTGTTCTTTTTAAGAAAGAAAGTTGAGGGCACTTGGCAGTCCACTCTTGCTGGAGGCACACAGTCTCTCAGGACGCCTTCTCTTCCAGAGGATCTCATCGCCATGTCAGTGAGGCCCTCAGGAAAGAGAGTACCTTGTGAGCCCAAGCTCCCCCTGGGCACAAGTTCCAACCCCTCAGCCAGGCTCAGTCCATCACGGACCAGGGTCCACATTCCCTTCCACCCATGACTTCCTCACTGTGCAGGGGACACACCCTGTTGTTCTGCAAAGGACAGAGCTGCTCACTCACTGGTGAGTTTTTTAAGTGCTTACACATCACCATCAGTTGGTCTTGGGGGCACGCACTTGAGCTCATGATGGGAGCCTCACCAGGAGGGGAGGGACTGGAAGTCTGAGAACTGAACAAAGGGTGGGAGAGGGGGGACTCAAAGCCAAGGAGAAATCCCATTGGGACACACCTTCCTTCGAGATCCACCAAAGGTTCCTTAGGATACAGCGATGCTTCAGCACTCAGGCAACTGAAGCTGATCTAAGACACGGGCTTAGTATGTGTTGGTATTCTAGTGCCATCCTCGGTCGAACAGAGGCTCTGGATGGATTAGACAGCGACAGAGAGCAGCAGGCCCGGCCCGGGAGTCCAGAGTGAAAGAGAACTAGTCCTTGTTTCACACCAGGGACCACTTCCCCCACTGCAGGACTAGGTCAGCCTGTATTTGACCTCACAGGCTGGGGTGTTTCTCCTCAACAGACTCTAGCTTTTGTGGCTCATCTCATTAAAGACTCCTTGCTTGTGCGTCAGAGTGTTTTCTTCCAAAATAAAAATGAGTTAGAATTAGCTTATGAGACAGGATTGGGCTGCTAACCATAAGGTCAACAGCACGAAACCACTTGTCAGCTCTGACAGAGAAAGATGAAGCTTCCGACACTTGTAAAGAGGTACTGTCTTGAAACTGATCTGTCCTGCAGGGTGACAACCAGTCAGCATTAACTGAAGGGCAGTGAGGGAATTTTTGTAGTTCTTTTAGTCACAGATGACTATCCTACTTTCAAGCTTACTAACATGGGTTAGTTTTTCTTTTGCTTTCTGTGGTTCAAAAACACAAATAAAGCAAAAGACCGGCAGTAGGTTATCAAACTGAAGACCCCCAGTCAGAGGGTGACGCTGTCAATGTGAAGGTCAGGAGAGAAATCCTAGCTGGAGACAGAGGTGTGGGTGCCATCAGACTGGGGACAGAACCGTGTGGGGTGGCAGGAGATGAGCTGAACCCCAAGGAACCTGTGAGCGAGAATAAGAATCTAGAACCCTAACACAGTGGAACAGTCACATCCAAGTCATAGCTTCTCAACTCTGGCACGACCATTGACTTGCACAAGGGAAGGATGAGTTGTGAGGGCAGCTCTGTGCACGGTAGGATGCTACCCTCCAGGTGTCAGCAGCACCGCCTTGCCCCAAGCCGCAAATCATGACAACAAGGAAACGTTTCCAGACATCACCAAATATCCTCTGGAGAGCCAAACCACCCTGACTGATTAAGTAATTAATTACCATTCGATTAAGTGACAGGCAAAGGAAGGGTATCCCTCCTCAAACCTAAGTGACAGTACTGGTTGGAAAGTCTGAAGACAAAGACAAGGAAAGAGACTATTTCCAAAAAGATATGGTCAAACCTGTGAGGTGTCGAAACCCAAAGGTGGGTGGCCATCAAGTTAATGCAGACTTCTAGTCATCCTGAGAGGCCTGTGATCTTACAGAGGCAGGGCACTTTATCTTTCTCCCACTGCACAGCTGGGTTTCCATCACCAGCTTGGAGGTTCACTTATCAATCCTTATCCCCTAGAATCACCGGCACTTACAAACTGGTGTTCCACTGTGTTAAGGTTCTAGATTCTTATTCTCACTCACAGGTTCCCTGGGGTTCAGCTCATCTCCCGCCACCCCACACAGTTCTGTCCCCAGTCTGATGGGGCCCACACCTCTGTCTCCAGCTAGGAATTCTCTCCTGACCTTCATATTGACAGCTTCACCCTCTGACTGGGGGGCTTCAGTTTGATAGTCTACAGCCGGTCTTTTGCTTTGTTTATTTTTTGGAACCTCAGAAAGCAAAAGAAAAACCAACTTGTGTTAGTAAGCTTGAAAGTAGGATGGTCATCTGTCTGTGATTAAAACAAGAGAACATGTCGACTCACTCCTTGTGCACCCAAATTGCTAGCGCTTCCTCCAAAGTAGAATCTTACACTACTTGTCCAGTCCCTGGGCCTTTGGGTCTCAAGCTTCTGTTGAGAAGAAGGAACAGGAAACTCTTTCTGAGTACCAGGGAAGGCAAGCTGGCATCTCGGCCAACTTGCAAGTAGAAAACCAGGGAGCCTGTTTGTAGGAGACTGGTGAAAAAATCAGCTGGCTTGGAACCAGTGACACATAAGGCTGGGGCATTAGACAAACTCCCAAGAAATCTGGTTTACTTCCTTATATTTTTCTTAGGAAAAACCAAAACCACACGTTCCCCAAAGGTCATAAAATCCCTTCTCACCACAACATAATGAAATACGGACTTTATGAATTCCCATAAAAGCCTCTGTTTGGAGACAATGTCCAAAACACTCAAGATTTTATTCCTAATCAGCCCATACAATAGTGCAGCTCTGGAATGCCCTCGAGAAATAAGCAGGCACCCTTTGGTTTCCAAGCTCTGTGTGGTGGGGGGAGCTCCAGTACTTTTCAAAAACTTTCAAATCTAGATTTTCAGTGGCAAACTCTGCTCTCAATAAAGGAAGTGAAATGCTGAAATCCCCCTACTTTTCAGGGGCGTTTTTTTTGCTTTAATCCAACACACACACACACACACACACACACACACACACACACACACACCACTCCCACCCCAAATAAGAAGACTGGTGATGATTAGAAGTTCCTGGGTAGTGCAAATAGTTGATGCTTTCAAATGTGAATTGAGAGTTTGGAGTTTAGTATCTACTCATGGGTGCATCAAAAGAAAGGCCTGGCAAAACCCGACACAGAAATCTTTGTGGCCACGGTTCCACTCTGACACATGTGGGACTGTCATGTCAGAATGGACACAACAAGAACAGGTCTGGTCCTGTTTCAACTGTTACATCTTGGTCCTGGCAATCCAAGAGCTTATCTATATCTTATCATGGAGTTTCACACTCAAGATTCCCTATTTTACATGTGCATGTTAAAGACTGACTTCCCTGCCCCTGGGGATGGGGAATGACTCTCACCCATTCACCCAGAGGAGGGTAGGTCTTCCCACAAGAAGACATGGCATCTAGCTGGGGAGGGGACCCTTACTCCATTGCTTGCCGTTTTCCACTTCCTTCTTACCCAGTCCCCATCTCAGAAGATGCACCATGACCAACACACAGCTCATGATTCAGTGTCCGGAACATCTTACACCAGCCTTCACAATGTTATATGATAGCCAATGCTACACACACACACACACACACACACACACACACACACAGCTGTAGCAGTCATAGGTGGAAAAGAAGAGGATGCAAACAAAGATAAGCTGGGTCTGACCACAGTCTCCTTCGACTTTCCACCCTTCTCTGGTTCTGGGATTGACAGGTTCTCAGAGCAAAGCCTTCAGTTTGAGTCTGTGTGCAGCAGGAGGAGTCCACAGCTTAGCACTGTGGGGTCTTCTGGGCTCTGGTGGCCCAGCAATAACAAAGAGGAGGTAACTGGCCTTTGTACTGTTTCACACAGCTAGAAAAACCAAACCCGTAGCTCATCGGTTGAGTGCGGTTGAGTCATTTCTGACTGAGAATGACCTCCGACGGCAGGATAGAGGTGCTGCGGTGAGTTTGAGGCCGTAAGTCTTGGGGAGACTAGAAAGTCCCATCTTTTTCTCGCAGAATGGCTGGTGGCATTGAGTTGCTGACCTGGCATTTAGCGATCCAGTGTGTCCCCACTGGGTCGCCAGGGTTCCTCACACAGATAGAAAGAGGCTCTTGCTTCCTCTTCTCCTCAACTTTCTCTCCCATCTCGTTTGCCTCCATGGTTGTTCTTCAGGAGCTCTGGCCCAATAGTTTTTGTAATTCTCTCTGGCCGCCTGAGGAACACTGGTGGTATAGTGGATTGCAAATTGGGACACAGATCACAACATCAGGGGTTCAAACCCATCAGCTGCTCTACAGGAGAGATGGAAGGTTTTCTGCTCCCATAACAACCAGATCCTGGGGCTGAGCCCCGGTGATGTAGTGGTTGAGTGCGGGACTGCGGCCCACTGACTTGGTGGTTCAAATCCAGCAGCAGCTCTCCAGGAGCAAGACTGGGCCTCTCACTCCCACCAGAGGGCAGTGATGCCCCCCCAACAAAAATCAAAATAAAAAAACCAATAAAACCCCACATCCATGCAACTAATTCGTGCCTAAGTCCCACAACTCTGCACTCCCACCCAAACCAGAACAACCATGATTTCTCTTTAACAAACAAATAATGTCTGCAATGTTATGCATGTCTTTGAATGCAAATAATACCTATCTCAGAAATGACCGCCCAGTGCTCCATAGACACCAGCCATCAGCAGGCCATCAGCCACCTCTCTATAACCGTCCTCATTTAGTGTTCTGTTCCAAAGTACACATGACAATTTCAGATAATGTCACCCCAAGACTCCGGAAGAAGGGTTCATCTCTGCCTCCCATGCCTCCTGGCCCCCAATAGGCCCAACTCTCTCCCGAGGAGACCAGACTCTGAAGTCAAAGGACACCACAAAGACATTAGGGTGAAGAGTGAAGCAACAGGTCTTTATTGTGTCTCCCAGGTATCAGACAGGAGCCCTGGCAGTGTAGTTAGTTCTGCCCTGAGCTGCTGGCCCCAGGTGAGCAGTGTAAACCCACCAGTTGTTCCCCGGGGGGGAGATGAGGCTTTGTGCTCCCCTCTCACGAGGTACAGTCTCAGAAACCCCAAAGGGAGGCTCCATTCTGTCCTGCTGGGTCATTGACTCATTTGGGTTGACTATGGGTCAGGCACTGTGCAAGGTGCCGGAGATTTAATGACAAACGTGGGCCCTGTCCTTACAGAATTTGCAATCTAAGGGATGTGATTGTTCATATATGCCAGTTTTTTTTTTAAAGCTACTAAAGTGATAAGAAAGCACTACAGGCGAGCCAACAGGGAGCATTCCAGGCAGGGAGGGTCACCTGCAAAGGCCTGGGCATTTCCCAAACAGAATCAAGCAGGCTAAGACAACTAGAACCCCAGGGAATCCCAAAGGAGAGGCTCCCAGCATCTGGGGTGGTAAGCAGGGCCAAGTATGGTTAGTGGCAGGAGTTTGGGATTTAGTCTAAAAGTGCTTTGAAGAATCCCATGAAGAGTTTTAGGAAGGGCATCTTGGGGGGGTGTGTGTATATTTTGTTGCTTTTAGACAACGTTGAGAAGTGAAGCAGAAAAACAGAGACCAGGGTGCTGTGCTCTCTGGGTGAGAGGTAAAGGCAGGCCCCAGGCGGTTGGCTGTGGAGCCGCACAGATGGAAACAGATTTGTCAGTTATTGTGGAGGAGGAATGGAAAGACTTGCTAACGCATGGGAAGTGGAGGCGGAGAGGCAGAAAGGTGAAAAAATCAGCTTAAGCTCTGGCTCCTGCAGTGTTCCACTGAGACCAGCGGGGGAGCCCGTCACAGGAGGACAGTGGGCAACCAACCTGAGACCTTGGAGATAGCTGTGCCAGCCACTATGATGTTAGTGGGCACTTAGCGCCCCAAAATCTAAAGCTTAGAAAGGGGGTGGGAGTTGGCACCTCAGCGCATGGACAGAGGAATGGTTGTGTCTTATGGGGCAGAGGATACTGGCAAAATGGATCGTTCAGACAAGGTCAGGAAAACAGCACCGTGTAGAAGACAGGGAGAAGAAACGAAGAGAGGCTGAAGTAGGGCAAAAGCCGGGAAATGAGCTATTGAAGAAGCTGGAATGGCTAGTTTTAATGGTGAGTGATGATGATAATGGATGAACACAGAAGCTCTGCATTTGGCAAGGCAGAGCTAGCCCAGGTACCAGATGAGGAGGCCAGAATGGATTGAATGTGGGCCTTCCTTGTGGGCCCAGGACGTGTTTTGGGGGTGGCTCTATTCAAAGAAGCATAGCTGCTGCTTTCCCTTGTGCCTTGAGTGGCAGTCTCTATCTGAAGGAAACTTCAATTCTTTCACCTGCCTCACCACCTTGACTTCCAAGTCCTGGTGCGAGTCAGGCAAGGGTCAGGAAAGGCAAGATATGACTTGGTGGCCACCTAAGCTCTAGGTAGTTGGAGAAGAGTTGTGATTTTTTGTTTATTTGTTTGTTTATCTTCTTATAGTCAGAGTGGTCAGTTCCAAAGAACAGACATAAAAAAATAAGCAAAAAAGTGACCAGGCAACTCTCAGTTGTCCTATTTTTTTTTAAAAAAAGACCTTAAGCTAATGAGACAAAATGACCCATTACAACTTTTAAGTGTATTCCCATGCAGAGAGGGGTGGAGGAAAATGGGGTAAGGAATGAAGGCAGCCCCTACTTTGGCTGATCCCCCAATTTTCATACTGTGTTAGCTTGTTTGTTGCCGTGATGCTGGAAGTATGTCATGCATCACCCATGGTAGTTAGGTGTCAGTAAAACTTCCAAAGACAGACTAGAAAGAAGGGCCTGGTGATCTACTTCTACAGAGCTACCTGTGAAAACCCTGCATATCACAACAGAACACTGTTCAACAGAGTGCTGAGGAATGAGTTCCCTCACCTGGAAGGCACTCAGAAAATACCGTAGCTGCAACAGTGGCCATAAACATCAATGGTTATGGAGATGGTGCAAGATCATCACCATTGACTCAATGGCAGTGAGTTTGGAGTTTGGTTTCAAAGGGGGGATTTTAGAAACTTTACATTTCTCTATCAAATGCATACTCTAAACCTTTAGATCGTCAGACCACAATATGCACTAGAGGAATTCAATTAGACAGTAGCGGCAAAACAGAAGGATGTGTCTTTTACCACCTCTCAGTCACTTTGCTGCATGGTAGTAGTTTGTGCTGGTGTCATGCTGGAAATCCAGTATGGTGAGCTAGGGTTTCAACAGAACTTCCAGACTACCAAAGACACCAAAGAAAGGTATGGCAATGCCTATCTCTGAAAATGAAAGCCCTGTGGATTGCAATGCAGTCTTGACCAATAGAGAGCTGGATGATAAGCTCCCTCGATTAGCAGGCACTCAAAGTACGTAAGAACAACTGCAATTAGGGCATGAGATTCGGTAATGTTTCATTTCCTTATACACTCTATTTCCATGTTGAAGCACGTTCTTACAGCCACGGACAAAAACAAGCCTTTCAGAAGAGTGAGGACATTCCCAGGGCCCAAGCACACAAGTCTGCTAGAAAGTCTTTTCTCCATTGCCTTCACACCAGGCTCTAGTCTCAAACTTCTTCATAGATCCCATGGGACTTTTGAGTAGCACTGGGCCATGGATTCAAATACTCAGATTTCTTTTTCTTCCTACTCATTTTTTAATGTGTGTATAGAGGCCCTAAACCCCATTTATATTATTGTAGTGGTTGTTATGCAACATGTTTGCATAACTCAGAAATGACTTACGTAATTCATAGGTGCTTCCTCAAGAAACCCCAGGGCCTTGACTGCTTTGGGCCATTGAAGAGATTCCAGCTCAATGGCCCTCCTTATCTGACATGGTAGAAGTGTCCCCTAGGGTTTCCAAGGCTGTGGTCTTTGTGAATGCAGGCCCCCTCATCTTTCTTCCACGGGATGGCCAATAATTTCCAAGTGCTGAACTTTCTGTTAGTCACTGAGTGCTTATCCACCATGACACCAGGGCTTCTTTAGTAACCCACACCACATCTAAACCAGTTGCTATTCATTCTAACTCCTAGTGTCCCCATTGAAGAGGGGGATGTGACCCATTAGGTACTATACCCTTTAGGGAAGCAGACTGCCAAATCATTTCATCTGCAGAACAGCTGCTGGGTTCAAATTGCCAACCTTTGGGTTATCAGCTGGGCACTTAACTACTATGCCAGCCAGGCTTCTTAAAAAATCCCAAGCCCCACTGTCTTCAAGTTCATTCTGATGCATAGTGCCCATCTGGTTTCTGAGGTGGTAAATCCTTATGGAAGCAGACGACGTCATCCTTCTTCCTCCAAGTGGCTGATGTGAAATGTTTAATCCACTGTGTCACCACACCTCCTTAGAGTTCTTAAGTTCAATCGCCTAGTTCCCAAGTTACACTCTTTTGCTGGCCAGTGTTTTAAAGGCCCTTCAGGTAGGCAAGTCGTGTGAGTTTGCTCTTGGTGGCTCAGATCTCCCCTGTAAGATCACTTTTCTTTTTTCTTAGGTACAGTTTTAGAATTTCCTTTAACAAGGGTCTGCATATAGTAAAGAATTTTTTAAGGTTATGTGAAGCTACTTTTATTTTATCTACTTAGAAAACACATTCTGTGTGTAAATAAGTTAATTGTCCCTTTTCTCCAAATAGTGAAGCCATTTCCCTCTCTCTTGGCTTCTTTGTTCCTCGTGAGAGAACAGCATTCAGGCTCACAGCAGTCCCTTCTTTAAAGAGCCATCTTACTTCTTTTAGGAACTTCTTTTTGTCTGGAATGGTGGGTCATATCAGTACTATGTGGCTATGTGAGAGAATTTTTTGTTTTGTTTTGTTCCCCTTTACCCTGTGAGGGATTTTGTGCTTCCTGAATTTGAGGATTACTTTTTGATAAAGTCAATGGGAAAAATCAGTTCTTATCTCTTCACATCTTGCTTGTACCCCCACTCTTTTTGTTAGCTCCTCTTGTGTCTTATTTTTACCTTTTGATATTTTCTCTCACTTTCTTACTAGTGCACCAAACACTTAAGTTTGTTGGAAAAAAATTTTGATGCAACAGTTGAAGTGTTTCACAAACAATGCAAAGATATATCCAAGTTACTGTTCTACTAGCCTGAAACAAAAGTCAAGACCTTTGAGTGGCTATGTTTCCTTTTCCTTTCCCATCAAGGGTTGAAAAGTTGTGAACATGAGTCAGAAGGAAGCATGGATGTCATACTCACCTATCACTCAAGAAGGAGCACAATGGGCGCTGTGGGTGAGGTATTGATCAGTAATTCAAACCAACCAGCTGTTTCATGGAAGGAAAATGAAGCTGTCTGCTCCCATCGATACTTATCATAGCTCTCTGTTGTGGAAACCAGTGGTTCCAAGTTTACCCCTTGCAAAGCAGAGGAGAATGGAAACAGAGTGCGAGTGAGTCCACACAGACCATTTTTCAGCCTAAGTCATCCTGTGTCACTGATAGCCCTTGAGATGGTGCACATAGTATTTTACTTGCTCTTAGCATCCATAAGCATTAAGATAGAGAGGCACGTTGGGTCCATTTTCATGGGTATGCTACCCAAAGAGGTTTTTAAGTTGTCACAGTGAAACGGTAATAGAAATGGAACCAGAACCCAAGTTTTCGTGAAATGTAAGATTAATTCACAGAAGATATCTGATTTTAATAGTTGTTACCACTTTGACATGCACGTTTGTTTTTTGTTTAGGTGTCACCCATTTGGTACAGAGTCTTAATGACCCTGCATGCACTAGAAGAGAACACTGCTCAGTGCTGTCTTATCCTTGTAATCATTCTGGCATTTGAGCCCACTGCTGCAAGCATCCAGTCAATCCAGTTCACTGAGGCATTTCTTCTGTTTTTGTTGACCCTCCCCTTTCCTGATGCCTTTCTCTAGGGACTGGTCTTTCCTGTTAGCATATGCAAAGTACATGCAACATAGCTTCACCATTTTTACTTCTATGAAGCATTCTGGTTCTACTTCTTCCCACAGAGATTTATTTGTTCACAGTTTATTTGATGCAGAGGAATTTTAAAAGTCCACAGACATGAAGAGGAGGAAAATGGTGTCTAGTTAAGACTCACTCACCCAGAGCTCCTGCTGCCTGACCAGAAAAGAGGGAGGTAAGGCAAAGGAGACTGGGAGGTGGAGTCCTGAGGGGTTCTTCTGTTCTGGATTCCCTGACTTTCCAGTTCCTATCTGTACCAGTGTACATCTTCTGATCTTCTGGTCTAGCCAGATTTGTAAGGTAGAATTGGGATCGTGATACTGGGGGTGGGGGGCAGGGTGAAGGAGGAAGCATTTAAGAACAAGCGGAAAGTTGTATGTTTCATCTTTGCTGACTGACTTGTCTCCTCTCTGCACCCTTTCTGTAAGAGGATATCCAATTGTCTACAGATGGGCTTTGGGTCCCCAGTCTGTGCTCCCCCTCATTCACAGTGGTATGATTTTTTTGTTCTTTGATGCCTGATACCTGATCCCTTGCACACCTCATGATCCCACAGACTGCTGTGCTTCTTCCATGTGGGCTTTGTTATTTCTCAGCTAGATGGCTGCTTCTTGATCTTCAAGCCTTTAAGACCCCAGATACTATATCTTTTGATAGCTGGGCACCATCAGCCCTCTTCAGAACCTTTGCTTATGCACCTGCTTTGTCCTCAGAGATCACTTCAGGACAGGATGGTGTATTTCTTCCAAGTGGACTTTGTTGCTTCTCAGATTGATGGCTGCCTCTTTATCTTTAAGACTTTAAGACCTCAAATGCTATATCTTTGGATTGCTAGCCACCATCAGCTTTCCTCACCACACTTGCTTACACCCTCATTGTTTTCTTTGGTGATCGTGTCATGAAGGTGAGCATCTCACCCTGTTGACTTATTAGAACAAAGTGTTGTTGCATTGAGGGAGTATTTGAGTAGAGGCCCACCGTCCATCTGTTTCCTTAATGCTAAGCCTATAAATATATGTACATACATCTATTTCCCCTTCTTGATGCACACATTGTAATTCAAAAGCATCAATTCATTGAGATAAGAAATTTTGCACCCTCTTAGCCCAGTCCACAAGGTCTCTGGGCAACACACATGGTTTACATTGTCTATGAACTTAAAGGTTGGAAGTTTCAGTCTACCTCATTGTGTCATGATAAGAGGATCTTTTATTCTGTGTCTGTAAAGAGTATGGCTAAGAAAAGCCTGGGGAGAAACTCTCCATTGTCGGACTGCTGTGTATTAGAATCAACTTGGCAGCGGCTTTGGTTTTGACTCTTCTTATCTCAGTTTGACGTGCACAGCCTAGGTTCCAGTAAATTTCTTCTTGATAGTGCGCTCCTTCCGAATGTTTAACCCATGGAGGCACTTGAAAGTATATCGATGAAGTTACAACATGGCCCATTTTCTGATGACTTGTACCCAGAGAGGTCTTGGATGACCAGCATCATGCTCTAAATGTCACTTCCTCAGGAAAAAGTCACGTAGACAAGTGTTATTCCCATTGAACATGCAACCTAATATTCCAGTCAATAAAGATTGCTTTACTAGTCAATAAAGATTGCTTAAGAACCTGCTGGGTCCAAGGGGCAAGCTTAAACTCACCAGCTTTCCCACATAGGAGAAAGACAAGACTGTCTGCTACCAGAAGGATTATGTCTCAGAACACCTGTACAGGGTGACTTTGAGTTGGAAGTGACTCTATGGTTTATTTATAATTTTTTCATGAGAGGTGGGGGGAGGCACGAGGGTTTGCATGTGCCAGGCTTAACTTTGATACTATATTAAATAAATATTATTCTAAAATATGTCAGCGAAAGTATGCATATTAATTGAAATGTTCCCATGGATAAGCCTTACACTCAACTCCCTGAGCTGATTGTAGATAAAAGGTTTCTATTAAATACTGTTTGATACGTTAAGTAGTTTAATCTTTCTGTCAATCATTGCTACAAGAGAATATTCACTCTCTCAAATGAAATAGGAAAAGAAGGAAATATTATATTAGTGTCTATTAAAGTTATCAATCCCAAGATGATAGCAAAAACAGTGCTTTGTAGTAATGGTTCTATTCAAAGGCCCTGATCTGTAGACCTGTTACCTAATGTACTATTTTAATTACATTCTAATGTTGCCATAATGAGATAGCTTGTTCTTTTAGTAGAGATAGTGTGTGCCAAAAAACCTGTAGGTGCTTGTGCTCATGGAAGTGCCCATTAACGACATAGAGACCTCTCCATTGTTTGTCTACTGCTAAAAGATGACAAATATATACTCAGCACTTAGAATGAAAGCCCAGAGTATAAATCTTCTGATGTTTGTTATCTGGTCCCAAAGACACCTCATGTTCACATTGGCTGGTATGCTTCTTCCATGTGGGCTTGTTACTTCGCTGTTGGATGGCTGCTTGTTTAACTTTAAGCCTTTAATATCCCAGACCTTATATCTTGTGATACCTGACCACCCTGAGCTTTCTATACCACATTTGCTTATTTACCCATTTTATTTTCAGTGATCATGTTGGGGGTTGGGGGTTGGGGGTGGGGTGAGCGTCACAAAATACAATTTTGTTAGAATAAAGTGTTCTTATATTGAAGGTGGATATGAGATGAGGCCCAAGATCCATCCGCAGCCTCAGTGTACTACCATATAGATAGAAATATATAGGTCAATAACTCTACTTTTATGCATTAATGTATTTACATAAGTATATACCTCTGTTAATACCTCTATCTATAACTTTTCTTCCTAGCCTTCCTCTGTTTCCTTTTGCCTCCTCCTGCCCCAGCATCATGCTCCCCTTCTTCCACCTCTTAGTACTTCATTTCAGCTAGATTGCTATTGCTCTAACATCCACTTGATCTCTACAACCTCCTACTTGTTGGTTTTAGTTTCCTAGTTGTTCCCCTGTCTATGGTGTTGTTTGCTCAACACACACACACACACACACACACACACACACACACACCTGTCTCTTTTTCCATCCAATACCCTCTGGTGTGATTGGCCCCATTTCTTTCTCCCTGAGTTTGCTTCCAATGCCTGTCTCAGATAAGTAGGAACACCAACAATGTCCTAGGCCAAATAATCAGAAAACAAAAGATGGAATAAAAGAAAAGAAATAAAGAAGGAAAAATAATACATCGTTCCCAGTTGGTCTGTTGGCCTTTATGACCTTCTCACTCCTGGTCCTAGGGGAGTTCCAGGGGCTGCCCCTCAAACAAAAACACATTGTTGAGAATGAGGGAGGTTGGAGCAGGGACCCAAAGCCCATCTGTAGACAAAGGAGCATCACCTCACAGAGGGGTCGCAGGGAAGGGATGTGTCAATCAGGGTGCAGTAGAGCGCCAATGGATCACACAATATCCCTCTGGCTCCTTGAGGCTTCCTCACCCCCCACTATCATGACCCCTGTGTTACTTTCCACTCTGGACTGGACCAGAGTGTGTACACTAGGTATAGACAGGAGATAAAGCCCATGACACATGAAACCCCAAACTGGAATGGAGTGGTACCAAAAAGTTAGGGGGCAGTGGGGAGGAAGGGGCTCCCAATCACAGTGAATGGCACATAACCACACACACCCCTCCAGGGGGAAGAACAGTAGAAACCAGAAGAAAGAAATATATCAGGTAGTGTGAGGTATGAAGATAATAACAATTAATAATTTATCAAGGAACCTTGAGGGTGGATGAGTAGGTGGAGGAGGGAGGGAAGAAAAGAGGAATTAACCTCAAGGGCTCACTAGAAAGTAAATGCCTAGAAAAGAATAATGGCAATATGTGTATAAATATGTCTGATACAATTGATGTTTGGATTGTAACAAGAATTGTAAGTGCCTCTAATAGCATGATCTTTTAATTAAAAAACAAACAAAAAAGCTCTGAGCATAAAAACAGGATCTCAACCTTTCATTCACACATCTATAGACTCTGGCAACCACCTATCTCACATATTTTCAAGCCACCAGCTCCCCAAACAAAGACTCTTTCTTGCCCCCACATACTCACAACTCTAGCGTGAAATTTTAGAGAAACTGGATATACCAAGTGAATGCATGAGAGCTGTTGAAAAGCGATGAGCTTGGAGTATATAAGATTTGTGGTTAGTTGGGGAAGTTGGTGAGATTCAGGAAGAGTTGGTGCAGTTAGGACCTTAAAAATACATGGATTAACTGAGCCCCAGTGGCGTAGTGGTTGTGCGCGGGACTGCGGCCCACTGGGATGGAGGTTCAATTCCGCCTCCCAGGAGCAAAGGCTGGGCGTCCTACTCTCACCACCTGAGGGCAGTGATGTCTAAAAAAAAAAATACATGGATTTACCGTTGGGATTGGGAGAGCGGGATGGAGGGGGATAGGGTGTAGCAGAAAGGAGGATTGAGAATCCAGAAGAGAAAGACAGGAACCATCTGAGAGCTAGGAATGCGTGGAGTGGGTGTGTAGCTGGCTGGAGAGAAGAGATCAGAGAGCCTGTGAGAAGTTTCCTTCAGGTTGATAATAAATTCATCCAGGGAACTGGATGTGGAAAGTAGATAAAGAATTTATGCAGTTGGGAATTTCCAATCCAAAAAGAATGCTTCATGGAAGAAAACCTGAAGGAACAAAAGACTAGAGAAGTAGGATTGTTGGAGAATTGCTTACAACATGTAGTACAGTGGTTCTCTACTTTCCTAATGCTGCGACCCTTTGATAAAGTTCCTCATGTTGTGGTGACCCCCCAACCATGAAATTATTTCAGTTGCTACTTCAACACTGTAATTTTGCTATTGTTAGGAGTCATCATGTAAATATCTGATATGCAGGATGTATTTTCATTGTTACCAGTTGAACATAGTTAAAGCATAGTGATTAATCACAAAACAATATGAAATTATATATTGTGAAATATTTATGTGTTTTCCAATGGTCTTAGGTCACCCCTATGAAAAGGTCATTCAGACTCCCCGCCCCCCCAAAGGGGTCTTGAGAACGGCTGACCTAGTATAAGGCAAGGCAGGACTCCACAGCCACCAGAGTGGCCCACAGCGTTATTCAGCAGCATGGAGACTGGAAGGGACCTTTTGGTGTTGTCAGAAGGGGTCCACTGGGTTAAGTACCAGTCCAATAGCTTCAAGGTCAGAGTCCAAACCCCCCATCTGCTCCCTGGGAGAATGCTAAGGCTGTCAGCTTCCATAAAGGTTTGGTCTCAGAAGCCCAGTGAGGCAGTGCTACTCTGTTTTACTGGGTACCTCTGGATCAGAATTGATTCGATGGCAATTCAAGAAGATGGGTGTCCATTAGGATCTGGAAGAGAAGTCTTTCTGACCCACTCACCCCTTCATTTCTGTGCAGTCTAAAAGCTGTTAGATTTTAGTTCTTTCCTATCACTTTGGTTTTTATAGTTTTCTCTTGATTCTTCAAATCCCCCAGGAATGCAGTAGGCTATGCATTGAACTGCTAATCAAAAGCTGGAGGTTCAAATCCATCAACTGCTCTGTGCAGAAATAGGAGACCATCTGCTTCCCTGAAGACTTCTTCTGCGAAACCCTCACAGGTATTTGGAACTTGTGCTATAGGAGCAGTGTGAGTCAGAATCAATTCAACAGCAGTGGGTGAAACCTTCTCTGCTCTCCTTCTGTCAGTTTTTCATAGGGTGGTGGTTTGCATGTTATTGCGATGTTACCTATGCCACCACATTTCAGCAGAGCTTCCATATTAATGCAGAGTAGGAAGAAAGACCTGATGCTTATGTACAAAACTCAGCCAATGGAAACCCAATGGATCAAAGAATATATTCCACAGAATATAATCTGATGTGGTGCTGGAAGATGAAAGTCTTATGTTGAAGACTCTCCTTTACTGACAGTGGCATATAAACAGGCATGAAGATGGGCCTCCACTCAAGGCCTCCATAAACACAAGAACACTTTGTTCTAATAACCTGATACTTTGATACTCAGTTTCCCAACACTCTCACTAAGGATAAAATTGCATAAGAAAATGTGGTGAAGAAAGCAGATTCTGCCCAACTATCAAAAGATACAGCCTCTGCGGTCTTAAAGGGTTGAAGTTAAGCAGGCAGTCATCTAGCAGGGTAACAAATAAGCCCACATGAAAGAAGGACAAGAGTCTGCATGATCAAGCAGTGTCCATGAGATCAGGTATCGGGTATCAAAAGATCCAAAACAAGCAATTCTATGGATGTGAAAGAGCAGGGTTGGAGTGCGGACTCAAAGTTCATCTGTAGAAATTGGACATTCCCCCACAAAATGGTTGCAAAGAAGGGACAATTCAACCAGGATTACAGTACAGCACCAATGAAACACATCGTTCTTCTAGCTCCCGAATTCTTCACCACCACCACCACCATGACCTAGTTCCACCAGAGTACACACATTGGTACAGATAAGAACTTTCAACACATGGAATTCAGGACATATAAGATCTTTAGGAACAGTAGTGGGATTCGTGATAGGTGGATAGGGAGAAGATGGGGGTGGGGATGGGGAGATAGGGGGAACCCATTACAAGGTTGGATATATAGCTCACACTCCCAGAGTAATGAATAACAAAAATGTTGGTGAAAGGAGACAGCAGAAAGTGTAAGACATAAAATAAAAACAATAATATATAATTGATCAAGAATTCAAGGCAGGGGTGAGCTGACACCAAGGTTTCAAGTAGAAAGAAAATGTTTTTGGACATGTTGATGGCAACAGATGTACAAATATGCTAAATACAATTGAATAGTAGATTATTATAAGCTTTGTAAGAGCTCCCCAGTAAAATTCTTTGAAAAACAAACAGAATATTGAAAGCATCTTGGAGCTCCAGAAGAACAAACAGATATGTCTTAAAATACAGCTAAAGTGTCCCTTGAAAGTGAGTGTGCTGAGACTTCATGTCATGTAAATTGGACATGTTACCAGGAGAGACCGTTCCTAAAGAAGAGTTGCATGCTTGGGTAAGCAGAAAGTCAATGAAAAGGAGAAAGCCTCTTGGATATAGACGGACACAGTTGTTGTAACAAGGAACCTGAGCTTAGCAACAATTATGAGGATGGTATAGGAAAGGACAGTGTTTTTTCTGTCCTATGTAGGGTTGCCATGAGTTTGAACCAACGCCATGGCATCTATTATTAATAGCTGTAGCAAGAGAGTAGTACCAGAGTATCACCAGTGCAGATTATAGAATGTCATAGTAAACAGATTGATATAGACTTGTTGCTTTTGAGGTTGTGGCTTCAAAATTAAAGACATTTCACACTTTCTGTGAAGGGAATTGCATTCACAATGAGTGAAACCATTTTGGAGAAAACTTGGTAAAGTCTACTTAGGATCTCTGCATATATATTTTTTAACAACTGCAGGTGAATCTACAATTCTCTCAAAAAATAAGTACAATTCAAATTGAGATAAGAAACAAAAGGAAACTCTGCAGAGGAGTAGTCACAGAATATGTGTTCAAATAGAGATTATGGAGGAATTAAATTTGTTTTCTTTTTTCTTGCTATAGGACTGGACTTGCCTTGAGTAAAGGATGTATTAAGTGTATGAAGAAGTGAGGAAATGCAAATTTGATGGCGTGGAATCACGTTCTGTTTCTCAAGCTGCCCTTCATCAGTTCTGTGATCTTGGGCAATTGAATAACTCTTTAAACTAAATATTTTTCTTCTGCAAGACAATCTGTTTATAGAGGATTGGTACATTTAGTTCTATAATTCGGGTCCATGTTTTCATCTTCAGAAGACAAGATGAATAAGGGCTATGGACTAGTTGCTATCAACAAATGTTGGCCGAAAGCCCTGTCAACAGAAGATTAACAACAAGAAAATATTAACTTCATTCCAAAGTAGAAACAAAATGGGTAGGCTAAATCTATATTGGAAATAGATGTTTACTTTCTTTTGCATTTTCTGGGAAGGTAGAATTCAACAGAGGTTAAGAACAATGTACTGTTTTGCTCCAGTGTGCAGCAGAATGAAACCCACTCTTTCATCATGCTCATATGCATGGCAATGTTTAAACTAGTTGTTGCATCCACAGCATCCCTGTTTTGAGGGTCTTTCTCCTTTTCATTGACTGTTATCTTTACTAAACAGAATGCTCTTCAGAGATTGGACCCTTCTAATAACATTTTCGAAGTACTTGAGACAAAGACTTATCATTTGAGCTTCGAAGAAACATCCTGGATGTACTTCTTCCAACATAGATTTGCTTGAGTTTCTGGAAGCCTTTGGTGTAGTTAATGTTAATCACCAATATTGTAGTTCAAATGCATCAATTTTCTACAGTCCTTCGTATTTATTTTCGAGCTTTCACGTGCAACATGAGGCAGTTGAAAATACCATGATTTGTGTCAGTATCACTTTAGTCCTCAAGTGATACAATTGCTTTTGAATACTCTAAAGAGTTCTTTTGTAATAGATTTGCCAAATACAATCCATCTCCCTCTTTCAGTGACCCCTTAAAATAGAAATAGAGTCTGAAATTCAGGGACAGCTTCTGTTATATGTTTATAGCTAGTCATGTAATTGATTCTCTAAATTTCCATCCATGCATTCCCATAGCCATTTCCTCTTGAGTCTCCCTCACTCTCATCTTTGGTCATCTAATGACAATTAGCACTCTGAAGTCAGTTCAAAAGCTTTCCATTATTCTCTTCCACCTGCAGAAGAAAAATCCAACTGAAGAGATTTGGTTCCTTGGTTTGACGCTTAGAGTAACGGTTCCACAGACTTTCCAGTTAATGGACCCCATGCTACTGTTTTGCCTCCCACTTCATCACACAGTGCCTTAGGTCCACCAAACCTTGCAAGAAACTATCAAAGACTCAAAGGGGTTTATTCCCTAAGACCTAGAAACCACTTATATATAACTTGTTTCCTTAGACCATGGGTCTCTTTCTGTCCTCGGGTGGCTTGGATAAAGGTAGACAGTCAGCAAGTGATTAGACAGAGGGTGGTCTTTGGTGTTGACCAACCAACAGTTGACCTGTTGTGGCTCATCAGAATTTGCTTACCCTGTCATGCACAACTTTGTGTGAGAGAGAAAATTTGAGACTGATTCTGAATTCTAGCCATGGACCACTTCTTGCATGTTCTGACTGAAGAAGACACTAAAAGGATTAGACTCTCACCCCATGGTGTCTTGTCTTCCCAGTGTCACCAGGAAAGTGCTCAGGTTGTCTAACTAGGTCTCCTGAGCCAATCACAGCCCAGCTTGGACACACGGGGCATTAGAGGCCTGTTTACTATGTAATTCAGTTGGCAATACAAGCGTGTGTTAGTCTTTAACTGCTATTGTAGGATTCAATTTTGTGTATGTACAAGCCTCAGGAAGATTTCAGGGTGCCAGCAGTCAAAAGCTTGCCAAGTATTGATCATAGTATCATACAAATTGCTCTTGTTAGCTACCATCCCATCAGTCCCAGCTCTTGGTGACCTCATGTGCAACAGAGAAAGAGTGCTACCCTGGAGTATACCTTTCCCATGATGGGCTGCAGAGCACACTCTTCATATACATGGGCTGTTCACTGGTGGAAGTAATTGATAAACCTTTCTTCTAGCCATCTTAGTCTGGGAGCTGCAGTGAAACATATCCAGCATCATGAAAACATGCAGACCTCTGACAGATGAGTGGTAGCTGTTCATGCAGCACACTGGCTTGGAACTGAACTCAGATCGGCTGCATGCAAGGCCAGCATTCTCCCACTGAGCCACCAATGTCCCTCTTATTTACATCTCCCAAATCAAAACCAACCACACTGCCATTGAGTCTAATCCCCCTCACAGTGCCCATACGAGGGCTTCTGTGCCTATAAATCTTTCTGGGAGTAGATATTCTCTTCTTCCCACGAAGCTGCTAACAGAGTTGACTAACCTTGCAACTAACCTTGCAATTACCAGTCCAACCCCTAAGTACAGCATCACTTAGTGCTTAATTATTAATTTTAAAATGAATAAATGACATCACATGAAATAACTAATTAGTTGCATGTCTCCAAGTTAAAGAGCCAAGGTGAGGCCTTGACTTGATAGTAGATTGTTTTGAATTCCTCCATTTAGATATAGATTAAGACTTGTTTCACTAAACAGCTGTGACCATATTCGCTTGAGACTAAAGTGATGGGTCTTGGCTGCAAATTCGTGAGTTTCACAACATCACTTTTATTTTTGCAATCCTTAATGCACTGTAGAGTTTTTGCCTCTCGTGCCCAATGATCATGTATGTTATCAGCAGGACTGGTGAAGAAGACTCTGAAAAAGGATCTCTGATCCAGTTCTCTTCATCTCTCCTTCCACGAAACCTTAAAAATTTAGATTGATTCGAGACACAAACTCCAGGGGGTCCCTTATGTCAGAATCTGCTTGATTGCTAAGTTGAGTAGGAGTACTTCTACAGCTATTTAAATGTCTAGCTCTGTCTTTAGTGATCTTAGATAAGACCAGAAGAGTGAATGTTTTCCTAGTAGAACCCTTTTCTCTTTTTCCCTTTCTTTGCAAAGACCAAAGAACTGCTTAGCAATAATATATCCAAGTTTATCTACTTTAATGAACACAATCAGGTGCAAAAGGCAGCGCTAAACCTACCAGTCAAGGCAGCATGTCTGTGGTTGCTGCCTGTCTCCTCAGCAGAGGTGTTACTATTTCACCTGAATATATAACAATGGTAAAGGATGCTCCATAAGAGATGACAGCTCAGAATGAATGGTCCTACCACAATGATTATTTCCCCATGAACTAACAGGTGGAATGAGGAGTCTTTTGGGACTACTCATGATGGTTTGGGAACCACTGTGTCCAAGAGAAGAACTGTATTTCTTAGTGTGAGAAATGTTATTGATAAAACCAAGGAGCCCTGAGGATATGAGGGGTATGAAATGAGTTCCATATTAGACTGCTAGCTGAAAAGTTAGTCGTTCAAACCTACTAGCTGATCCAAGGGAGAAAGATGAAGCTTTCTATGTCTACAAGATTTTTTTTTTCATCACTGTCCTCTGGTGATCGTGGGAGCCACCCAGCTCCGCTCCTGAGAGCCACCTCTGGATTTGAACCTCCAAGCCCGTGTACCACAGTCCCACACTCAACCACGTACGCCGCTGGGGCTCAGCTGTTTACAAAGATTTTATAGCCTTGGAAACCTCAAAGGGGCAGCTCTTCTGTGTCCTCTAGGGTCCCACTATGAATCCCAGTGGACTCATTGACAGCGGACTTGATTGATTGGTTTTAGTCATAAACTCCAGGGCAACATCCAAAATGACAGAAGGGGAAAGGTTTCAAAGCTAAGACTAGACTAGACTAGCAAGGAGGGCTGAGCCCCGGTGGCGTAGCCCCGGTGGCGTAAGTGGTTGAGTGCGGGACTGCAGCCTGCGGGCTTGGCGGTTCAAATCCAGCGGCGGCTCTCAGGAGCGGCACTGGGTAGCGCCCACGACCACCAGATATGAAAATAGAGCTGAACCCTATTTGGAGGCAGCTTGTCCCCATCGATGCCTGTCACTGCTCCTGCACTGTGGAATTCCTCTAGGTGGTCGAGGACAGGCACTTTTAAAAAGCAGACAATGTTCACACACCACCTGGCAGCCACCACTTCCACCTTCATTCATACTAGTATTTCAGGAGTCCTGATGGCATAGTGGTTATGCATTTGGCTGCCAGCCACAAGGTCAGCGGTTTGAAACCACCAGGTGCTCGTTGGAAGAAAGAGGAGGCTTTCTACTCCTGGAGATATCTGCCTTCTTAGAAACCCATAGGGGCAATTCTCCCCCATCCCATAGGTTTGCTGTGAGTCACCCCTTGCTAGTGAGCATTTCGGAGAGTATTTCAGGTAAAAGTAATCAGACAAGAGAGTGTGTCGAACTCGGTCCCCTTACATACTGTTGGGGCAGAAATGAAAAATGGTGTCAGCACAGTAGAAACGCTGTTCCCCAAACTATCCAACACAAAACCACCTTATGATTTAGCAATTCCACTTCTAGGTAGACCATAACCTCACTGCCACTGAGTCCATTCTAATACAGGGTGACCCTAGAAGACAAAATGGCACTGCACCTTGGCATTTCTGAGACTGGAACCCTTTCCAGGGGGAGAACACCTTCTCTTTCTCCCAAGGAGTGGCTAGTGATTTCTAACTGCTGATCTTGCAGTTGGCAGTTCGACGCACAACCCACTGTGCCATCAGGGCTCTTGTATGTGTAGATGCCCAACTTGAAAGCAGGGATTCAGACAGATCTTTGTTGGCCAATGTACGGTGCAGGCTTAGCCTTGGCGGTTTAGGAGTTGAACTGCCAACCACAAAGTGAGTGTTTCACACCCACCAGATAAATATTGCCCAGGTGTCTAGCAGCAAATGAACGAATAAACAAAATGCGGTATGTTCGTACAATGGACCACCGTGTAGCCAGAAAGAGGGATGGAGTCTGGATATGCACCATAACATGAATCAACCTCAATAACATCACAAGTGAAATAACTCAGACACAAAATGACAACTGGCCAATAATTCCAATTATACGAAATACCTAGAGTAGGCAAAATCCTAGAGACATATAGGAGAATAGAGGTGACAAGAGGCTGGAGGGGAGGGCAAATGAGGAGTTGCTGTTTAATGGACACAGACTCTCTCTGCTTGGAGTATTTACAATCAAATAGCAAATTTAATTCACAATACAGAAATATTCCCTTATAATGGTGAAACCTGGTCAATTTTATACAGATTTCACAAATACACAGAAATCACAAAGATTGGAGAATGTTCAGGAAGATTTACTAGAAAGGTTGAACAGTGTCAAGAGTAAGGATGAGAATCTGGGGAAAGGGACAAGGTAAAGTTCTAAGGATACTTGGGTTTAGGAGAGCCTTGGTGGTGTGGCAGTTAAGTAATCTGAGAGGTTAGCAGTTCGGGACACCAAAAGAAGGCTTGGAGTTAGGGGTGACTACATTAGGGTCACCCAATGCTGCTTTTGCTGGTGCCACAGCTTCCCTTGAGAGAAAACTGTCATCAATTTCTCCAATTAAATGAACAGATGCAAAGAGAATTTTGTGCCTGATCCAAGGAAAGCTTCCTCTTTTCAGTCCTCCTTGCTACCACTGACCCACTTCCTATGACTCTGGCCTTTTCTCCCTCACAGATGTGGCTTACATGGTCCACAGCTTGTAGTGAAAGTACAAGCAGACTTAAAGACCCCCCCCCCCCCACACACACACTGTGCAGTAATGGGCCTCTGGTGGTATGGTGGACTAAACAAATATTGAGCTTCTAACTGAATGCTTGGTGTTTTGAACTTACCAACTGATTCCCAGGAGAGAGACAAGGCAGTCTGCTTCTGCAAAGACACCCAACCTATGCAGCTCTTTTACTGTCTGAGAAGGGAGCTTTGCATTGAAAATAGTCCGACGTGATGGCATGTTTGGTTTGGTTTCCTTTCAGCTACTGTGCAATATCTGCCTTGCTAATTAGCTTGTGGATATGATGCACATTAGCCATCTCTCTGCTTCCAGAGTATATAAAAAGATCCATATGGCTATTTAACAAGGTCACAAATGCTAGGTACCACCATCAGTTCTGTTTGGAGGAAATCCAACCTCACTACAATGTGGAAAATGGAGCTCCAAAGAGATGGCTAGCTTAGCTACAAGAAAACTATTAGATGATCTCACAAAAGCCTTGCGAGAGTGTTTGATGTGTGTGTGTGTCTGCTCCTAGATGAAAGGCTTTCCAGACTGTTGCCTTTCCATGTATGTTAGTGACATTCAGCAAAAGCCACTTGTTCCAAATCACTTCACTTTCTGAAGTTTGGGCTGATGAGACAACAGATGGGGATTCCTTTAAGGTGAGACTTCTCACTTTTCTTCACTAATCAAGCAAAGTGACATCTTTCTTATTTGCATGGCAAATTACAAAACCAGATGGAACCACACGTTATGGACACACTATTACAAAGGCCACAGGGGGTGCATTTCTGCGGATATAGATGTTAGCTGTGCCTGTGAGGAGATGTGTCGTGTCCCATTGAGTGGATACCAACTCACAGAGGCTGGGAGGAAAAGAGTAGTTTGCTCAGCCGTACTCTTCAGAGGATCAGTTCACCAGGCCTTTCCTCAGACAGAGTATTGGTGAACTCAAACCATCACACACTGGAATGGGCTCTGTGGGTTCAGGAAAATCAGCTAACCTCTCAGAGTCTTTGTTCATTTCTTTTTTCTCTTTGTGAACATAAGGATAATAGTAACTATCCAACGATCATATAGAAGCATGCTTTATATGGTAAAAGTGCTGGGCTATAAAAGATCAGCAACATTCCATAGATAGGTGGCTCCGATGAATGATGAGGTGCACTTAGGAAGCTGATGGGGTTGTCTGCCAGAGGAAGATGGTAAGAGAAAGATCCCAAAGATATAAGAAACATCACATGGTTTTTAATCCTACAGCATACATTAGCTCAGCACTTGGACATACTAACAACCATCAATCAAACTCTCACTGAGTTTGCATTTAAATGGAAAAGAGATTTTGCTCTGGGGCATTTTTGTTTTAATGGGGATGTAGGGAACATGGACTTGGTGGACTAGCATTTCCAAGTTGACAGTCGTGTACATTTTAAGATGTGCCGGTCAAGTACTTGATGTCAATTTCATGATTCAGAGTGTAGGGGTGGAGTCTAGCCTGTCAATCTGGAGATAGCCAATGAGGCCTCTGTGTGGGCATGGCTTAAGTCTCACAATATTTCCCAATTGGAGAAGAGAGACTTGACTCAGTTCCTTGGAGATGAACTATTGACAAGATGAGATGACAACATGCTGATAAATCCTGATTTCTGGAGACAGAAGGAGCCAGGGGAAAAGCCACATGGGCTTACCCTGATGGAACCAAACCTCGGGGGCAGAAAAGCCATGTGGAGATACCTGCCAGAGCTGGGATGCTTCTGCCACAACTGGATACACAAGACTCTGCATCCACTGGCCTGTGATTTTCCTGGTGTCATTGCACATGCTTCATGGGTCGAAAGGAGATTTTATAGACTGGTACCAGACATATGGGCTAATATCGATCTTATGACGTTGGGCTGGACTGGGTTGGGATGCTTTCTCAATGTCCCATTTCTCTTGTATATAAACCTTTCCCTTATATCCATATGCATGTTTATGGATCTGTTTCTCTAGCCTACCCAGACTACCACATAAGACAATGGTAGTGTTGGGCCATTAAAAAGTCTGTGAACTTGAAGAGCCTTGATATTCTATTCCTTTCTGATTTTGCTCTCTGGTGCTTTAATAGTTTGTATTATTTCCTCCATAGAATTGAGATGTACTCCCCAGTCCCTGATTACTTCACGTGCTCAGTGGAGCAGCCTTGCCTCAAAGAGTGCAGAGCTGGCAGCCATTCAGTATGTGATTCACTGCTGTATGTATAGCATGTGCTGGCCTCTGCACTGGACACAGTGCCCCGCCTGCTCTTCTGAACCAAGGCAGGGCCTGCTCTCATCTGAGCCATGGGAACAGAATCTAGGTTGAAGGTGAGAACTAGTACTGGTAGATAGATTTCTGTCCAACATCTGCATGTGACGACTCCAGGTAAAACTTTCCCCCAGCCTTAAGGATAGAATACCCAATGCACCAACAATAAAAAATGCTGGCATGCTCACCTCTTCTTGGCATTTATGGCTGCTGTCTGACCTCTTGTCCCTAGAATGACCTCTGTTGACATAAAGTTTCCTGTTCCCTTTAAGAGTCACATGCTAGGTGTGCACGCCTATTACTCTTGGCTACTTTGTGTGTGTGGCACTGTTTTCTTTCCGCCCCTGATCTAAATGGTGTCAGCACGATGACCCAGGTGAGTCCCATTAGAACAGT